>AYEL01091348.1:0-45072 GCA_000484575.1 Olivierus martensii
ACCCGAGGGTTGGCCTTGCTCGGGCTGATTGGGTTCTACCAGAGGCCGGGGAAGCTTGCTTCCTAGGGAATCACAAAACCTCGGGGAGTTGATCCGAGCGATATTCGATCATGGCAAGGCGCCTGGAGCCCGGCCATTGCACGGCGTCGGTCGATATCGTCTCCATGGTGGCCCGCCAGTCTGGCGCGGACAGTGGGCTACATCGGTGATCGAACCGGGGGAGATTCTCGCCCTTTTCAAGTTGGGTCGGCTGGTCGACATACCTTCCGATCCATCCGTTGCGATTACTAGTAAGGGTTCTGCTCTTGTGGAGGGTTCGGGTATACTTTACTCTTCCGACCCTCCTGCGGGCTGTCGCGATTTTCGCGGCAGTTGTGCCCGAGCTTTGGTGTCCTAAGGATTTCCCATTCGTGGGAGAACTTGTTGTGAAATCCGTTCGAGATTTCGATCCCTTCGGGGACTGTCCGGTCGCTCAGTAATGAGTGGCAAACAGTAGCGAATACACGCCTCTTGTGTCTCCGCTCCCTTGTGGACGGAGGCAATTCTCGGCCCTTTAAAGGTCGCTTCGGCGACACAGTGCACGAGATGCGAATGCGGCCTTCATTCCCCTAGGCCTGGCAAACCTGAGCGAGTCCGCCGTATTCGTATTTTGTTCGCTTTGTGGATCAGAGTGGTGGTCAGGCGAGTCCGCAACCCTAGTTGCAGGCAATGATTAAGCCGAGATTATTCTCGCAGACGTTTAGTACCCTGTAGTATCCTAGTAGGTGGAGCAGGGGAATAGCTTTGGCTAGTCTCAGAATATGAAATGAACCTGCGCGCTGTGCACACCCCACTGTCCGTTTGTCGTCTGTTTTTGCTCCTGTCTTAAGCTTGGATTCCACATCACCAGAAACAGCAAACAGACAACTGAAACAGAACAAGTTGCAGTTGTCTGTCTTCTGCTCTACTTTGTTTCCACTACAGCAGAAATTCGAAACAGTTTTCAAAGTCCCTAGATCACCGCATTCCGCCGCCATTTTACATCCTCTGCTGATGATAATCACGAGTAACTTTGTGAAAAGTAAACCATAATACTATATTTCGTTTGTAATTTATAAATACAAAATTAGAAAAAATATATAGTATTATGGTTTACTTTTCACAGAGTTACTCGTGATTATCATCAGCAGGGGATGTAAAATGGCGGCGGAATGCGGTGATCTAGGGACTTTCAAAACTGTTTCGAATTTCTGCTGTAGTGGAAACAAAGTAGAGCAGAAGACAGAAAACAGCAAGTTGTTCTGTTTCAGTTGTCTGTTTGCTGTTTCTGGTGATGTGGAATCCAAGCTTTAAACTTGGATTCCACATCACCAGAATTTACTGCAGAAACAGACAACATTTTTCATCGTTAATAAACGACTTGTATTATTCTCGTGATTACCATTCTTTTTATGCTTATTTCGGCTGACACATTGCATCTGCTGTCAAAAACAAAACTTTATAAAGTATGCTCTTTCTATTGGTTATTAGTACAAATGGGTGGGCATTATATATTTGAAGCTATAAGACGTCAAAACCCGATGAATCATTTGTAATCACGCTGTATATTATAATATAAATGAATTTTTAAATAATTTTGTTTGCTTCCCAATAATACTATGTCATTTAGATCCTATCATTTGATGAAGCTAGTACATTTAAATATTTCGAGGACAATTTAATCAGAAGTCGTGATTCTCCTATGTTTTTCTACCACAACAATGTGATCATCTTGGCATAACTTACTTGTTAGAAGTAGAAATTTTATGTTCTATGACTGAACAGACTATTCGATCTATATTCGTAATACAAATAATAGAATACTTATTAATTTATTGATGATATCAATAATGAATTACAAATTGTAATAAATCGGCTTAAAATTACATTAATTAGCCGAATAACTCGGGCCAATTAATCGGTAATGATCAATTTCCTTATATTAGTTTCAACCTATATAGTATTTTTCTTCCTTCGATCGCCATTATTTATTTCCCTATTCTTAGATGTATTACTTTTCGCTAACAAGGTGAAGCTCAGATATTCGGCGCACCGATTTTTTTGAAATTGTGCTCACTTAGGACAATATTAATGTGCGAGCAATAAAGTACACCATTCAAGCGTTGTCGAGAAAATCGGATAAGAAGTTTCCCACTGAGCTTATATATTTTAGATATGAGCTTATATTCTAGAATTCAATTATAGTATGGTTGTCCCAGTACCGCAATAGTTGAAGATTTACTTTTATAATTGCGTGATCGCTTGTTCAATTCTTAGCTTTGACAATTTTTTTTATTTTTATTATTTTTTTCTTACATTGTTTTATATAAATACAATTTATTATATATATTGTTATTTGTTTTAAATATTTTATATATGTTTAAAACGACGGTTTATTTACATTAGGCCCTATATATTTTTGCTAACAGATGACTCCATTTTCTATTGCGTAAAAACACTAACTTTCTGACTGCAATATGTGGTGCATTTAAAATTATCTCTATCGGCAATTGTAACAAAAAAAAATCTATTCCGAAAGTTTTTAATAATCACTGAATGTAATAAAAACCAAATAATGTTTATTGCGTATTCATGTAGGCCTAACCCTTAATTTTTCTGTCGCAGTTTTATGATTCCGGATTATAGATTAGCAAAACTGAAGAAGAGTATTAGTTCTGTAAATATTCCCAAAAATCAAAATAATGGTAATTCAAAACATAGCGAAGTGGCAAAATTTCATTTCAAAAAGTGTCTTCTCGTATGGCAAAATTATTCTTCTGGAAAACGATCTTATTAATCAAACCCCTTATTATCTTATTAACAGGCATCATCAACTATTTCTAAAGATGCAATGGTAATCGGAGAAGAGTTGTATTACTCTACTATCAAAATGTTAAATGAAAAGAAACTTGAATTTGAAGGAAAGCGCATTTCTGTTGATGAAACTGATGAATAAAATCAGTTACATGAAGTTGATTCACAATTAACGAACGATATAGGCCAATTAAGAAGGCGAAGATGTATAATTTCATTTCATTCGAAACAAAAATAAAATTAATGAATCTAGCTAAAAGTCATCCCACTTGGAGTCTATGCACTCTCCAGCGAAAAGATTCTCGTAAATTATTTAAAAAAGATGATTTGAAGAGAAAGGAAAATATATCAAAATTGGAGGAACATTTGCCAATATATATGCCATTATCAATAATTACTATTATAAGTGCATTTTATTATTTGCATTTTATTGCTTGCACATTAAATGTGCACTTTATTGTTGGCATATTGTATTGTCCTAGGGGACTACTATAAGTATGCGCGATTTAAAAAAAATCGGTGACCCGAATGTCTGAACCTCCTCCCTTGTAAGATAAAACTTCGATAACTGACCATCACTTCCGAGTTATGGATTTATTCCGGTTAATCAACAACCTAGATAATCCAATACCACATAAACGGTTGACCATCACGAGTTATGGATTTATTCCGGTTAATCAACAACCTAGATAATCCAATACCACATAAACGGGACAATAATGTATTACCTCATAATTCTCCTTTTCCTTCGGTAAGTATGCTAATAATGTATTCATCTTTAACTAGTAATTAACTCAATTCTAACAATGGATCATATTTTATCTTTGGGTTTGATCTTTGGGTAATATATGGGGAAAATAAGAATTGAAATTAATACAATACGTTTTCAATTTTTCGATAGAATGATGTAAAGAGAACTTCGTCTGAAAAGAAACAGAAGAAAATGTAATTCGAAGATTAGACAATAAAACTACATAATCGATATTTTCAATTATATTTATTATCCATTTTTATCGAAATATTGAAGCAGAATAAATAATTCTTATATCAGTGAAATTAAAATATCTAGATGAATTTATCTATAGCAAACAATACTTTATTTAATACTTTCGAAAGAATTTACGCATAATTGAAGAAAGATATAAAGCTAATAATGTAAACTTATTTAGTTACGTGGGCAAGGATCCACATGAACTCGATTATTTAAATAAGGCAACATTTAAGCCCTTTTAAATAGTGTATACATCAGTAAACTCTCGTAGATAGAAAATTTAAATATGTTCTTATGTTCATTAATATAATTTCATATTTTAATGATGTATGCTTGTTTATCAGAATATTGCTTTATATCTTTCACTTCCTAATTTCTGTTGTGTTTATAACATTTTATGTAGTATTTTATAATTAATTACATAATAGTTTAGCCATTAACCAATAATGCCAGATAATAACAGCAGTCAATAATAAGTGCTAAAAGTTAAATCAAATGATATTTTAATTATTAATAACATTAAATATTAAAAATAAATTTTATTAAATTGTGTCGGTTCTCTTGCTGTACACGGGCACCTAAAGTCGAGTCGTTGTTTATGTTGTTATTTCTGTCAATCTCTTATCTTATCCCGATCCCGATTGGAGGTTTTTCTGTCAATCTCCCTTGCATTCTCCTCATTCCTTTGCCGTTGTGCGCGCGGTGGCGGGGGTGTGGGAGCGTTGGCGAAGTGATCATCGTAAGGGATCATCGTATTTTCCATCCGTTATACTAAACGTTCGGAAGCATTTTACTTCTTTTATTAATACTTTTACATATTATACGTTCAATGTCTTAACTACATTCGCATTTACTCATTTATGTGTTTGACGTCATTTCAAAATATTATATTTTTGATTCTTTTATTTTCGAATATTTCAGGACTTAAGATAAACTGCTTTAATCCGATCTTGGAATCCGGATGATTGCTTATTTAAACATTTACAACGGTACTTTGTGCACAAGTTCTTAACACAGAACCAATGGAAACCATTAAATCTAATACAAAAAATATCCGCAACAGTAAGCTGATCAAATATAGACGAAAACTTAATTTAGTTTTACCGTACCAGAGAGTTGAAAGAGAAAGATATAAGTGGAAAGTGGTGAAGAATTGAAAGGTTGTTATTTGGAAGAGGATTCTTTTTCTTTTTTCTGTCTCGTGGCACCACTCGACTCAACTTCAGACCCACTGGGACTCCGTCTCACTAAAAGTTGTCTAATGTAATTTATTTTTGTCCGCGTTTTAAAATGTTTCTAAAGTGACACATGGCATTATCATTGAAAATATTTATGTTGAAGGTTTGCGTGATTGTAACTCGAGACATAGTATGTCATCCGAGATGTTTCGTATTTGAAGAATTTGTTCGTAAATCGAATTGTTCGATATCCGAGGCGTTGGTGAACCGATGTTTGACTGTATATGTAAATAATACTAAGTATACAATAAGATTAAAATTGCAAAGTTTGTTATTGATTTAATTAGTAAAGTTTAAAATTCATATGAATGAAATCAGTAATAACAAACAAATTTAATAAAAGCTTCTTGGAAATCAATTAACTCAGTTCAGAGCGGATGTTACATAAATGTAATTTATATAACATTTCCTCGTTATATAAATATATAACATATCTGTCACGTATTATTATATACGTATATATGTTAAATATATAACGAATTTATATAACAGTCGTTTCTGTGTTGGTTGGATAACATTCGTTTTAGAACCAACGCACACTTACCAGCATATTAGATGAGATGTTGTAATATTCCGTTCAATAATCAGAATCGGAACGTTTCCAATGTTTGGATATTTGGCAACTGAAATCTCAAAAAACGAGGAAGATTTTTTCATAAAATCATAGAGTCAGCACGGTACTACGTAAGATAATAGTTATTGCATAATTCAATATTTACTTATAAGTTTATCTGAGATAATTTAATGTTCCATACTGAAATAGTCATTATTAAATTGAAAGTAGAACAATAGCATTTTCAGACAAAAATTTCGGGTTCCGCTATAGTTCCCGATTAAATTGTTAAAAATATTTCTATTACTTATCCTGAATGGTAATTTCTTTATCATTATATTACTAGTGTTGAAGTTTCAATTACAATTAAAATGATATCATCTCAAGAAACTCATGTTAAGATTACCGTTGAAGATATTTTCCATCCTACTTGTTATCTGAATCCTTTAGTTTCTGTGGGAAAATTGTTTGGACTAGATGTTTTAATGACTTGTGAATGTCATAATAACAGGAAGAATTATTTAAGGAAAATTTATTTTCTATATCAATTTGGTATGGAAATATTCTTGTGGTTTTGTTTTTTACGATTATGTGTGAACATGGTGAATGACGAATTGCTTTGCAGTGGATGGAGTACTGTTTTTCAGCAGAATAAAGAACTTTACATATTAATTGCCACTCTCGTTTGCCTGTATGACGCTATTCAGTACTCTTACATGAAAAGAAAAAAATATTACTGGATAAACAACAAAAGTGCGTATTATGATGAAATATTTGAATGGAGAATGCTTGAGAAGTTAATAAAAATCGCATTTTGTATTTTATTCATCGGTAACTTATTGATATCATTTTTGTGTGATTTATTTTTTTATCCTGGATTATACAGTAAATCAAATTCGGAATATATATCAATGCTTTGTTTGATCTATTTCCGAATATACTTTTTCTTTAGTATTGGACAAATCCTGTATTTCATAACACTGATAACCTCCATTACATATATAATTTATAAGAGATTACACTTTTTGCGAAAGAAACTATTGTTCATAAATAAAGATACCAAATATCTGAAATTCCAAATAAATAATGTGATTGACAGACATACCGAATTATGGGAATTATTTCAAAAAATGAATCAATTATTTGAAAACTTTTTCGCTCTTGTCTATTTATTTTTTACACACTATGGTTGTTTATTATTGTACATATTTCTGTTTGTGGAGACTAGTATCGCAGAGAAGATTATCATTTCTAGTCTGACAATAATTTTCTTAAGTGGATGCATTATTGTTGGTTATTTTCTTTCTAGATTAACTTCGGCAGTAAGTAGTTTACAATTTACATTTATATCAATATTTAATTATTATACCTATCTGAATTCCATTATAATATAATTTAAATTAGAAGCAGAAAAATATTTATTTCTCATGTTTGATGTGGGCTGTAACTTGTAGAATCTCCAGTATATTAGCCAGATATTTGTCGTTTTAACTTATCTGAAAACTCGAATATCATCGAATATTCAATGTTTGGGATCATTTCCTATTATCTATGTTATATGTTTATTAAATTTAAGGATTTTGCACTCTCACATTATCATTGATTATCGTATCTTATAAATGTCGATATATTTTTCGATTCTTATTATTATTAACATATAATATAATTTTTTCGAAATCAAATATTTGCTTCAAACAAGAGAGATATTACTTATAAAAAATTGTCTTAATTCAAAATTACTAAAAAAACATAGCTGCCTGCATAGTTGGAATTTTATAAAAAATATAACAATCGAGTATTTGAAGAAACTATTTTGCATTATAAGCGTAATAATTCCGTTAGAATGAATGTTTCATTACTCTAACACTAATTATAGATAATATATATTTATAATTAATCAATTATTTATGCGGTTAATTTGTTCCAGAGATTTCCGTACATGTTGAAAATCCGTATAAGTGGAATAATGTATATGTTACAGTATAAACTCGAACTATCGAGAACGTACTAACGCTTGTCGGACGTTCTAGTATTTCCTAGGACGAACTCGAAATGCCAAATATTTCTTATTCAATGTCCGGAATTTCTAGTTTTTTAGTCAAAATCCTAAGTGGCAAACAGGGAATTCTAGTATTTCCTGAATTCGAGTTTGTACTGTAACATATAAGTTATAAATGAAACACTTTTGAATGATTCTTAGTAATGATTGTTGTTTGGAATAATATAGAACTTTTCATATGCTCTACGATTCCAGCTTTATCTTTTATATTGATTCTTATAGTTGATTCACACATTTTATTTGCATAAACAATATGTATACTCTTTTTTCTTTCTCACTTTGTTTTATTATTTCTAATTTACTTTCCAAATTTAAGTACTCTTTTTGCGCTATTTTTATTAAGATTATCGGCCATTTTGTGGTTTTCCGTCATCTTTACAGTTTGTAAAAAAAAGATAGATTAGCTTATTAATAAAGCAAAATTAAATGGTTTAATAGTTTCTAAATTCCACATAACTTCGAAAAAGCATAATTCGAAACCGCCTAAGTAACATTGACTGACTATCTCTATAATAGCTTTTAGCTTGTTGATAAATTCCAGTTTATTATTTCATTTCCAAAAAAAGACATATTTATTATGTTTATGTCTTCTTGTAATACTTCAGATAAATGAGAAGTGATATTTAGCTTATAATAATTTTTGTTAGGAACAGAAAGAACGAAAACAAGTGAAAGTAAAAATTTAATAAAGATGAGTATAATAGTACTGAAAACAAACTATGTTTATGATTTAAATTTTAAGGCCTACCCAAATTCGTGAATGCTAAACTCGCCGAGGTTAAACAAACCACGTTTATGATTTAAATTTTAAGGCCTACCCAAATTCGTGAATGCTAAACTCGCCGAGGTTGATGTGTTTAAATTTAAATATTTATTCGTAATTTTATATTTTTAGAAAATGAAGAAAACTTTTTACAACCTGAAAGTATAATTAATAACTGTAAAGTATTTTAGCGTAGGGTTTTGTTTTATATGAATTTTGTATTTCTTTTATTTTATTAAAACATGTAAAGAAAGTGGGAGAAATATGGCAATAAATATGGCAAGAATTGGAGGTATATCCTCCAATTCTTCCTTCCCATTTTTAAATTTTAATAAGAAACAATTAAAAAATAATGAAAAAATTAACATAGTGCTAGTAGTCAGCTGATTTTGCATGCCAGTAATTGAAAATGTCTATCATCTCTGACATGGATTGATGACATGTACAGTACATGGGCAGAGCTTCGAGTTTCGTCAATTATATTATTATTCAAATAATGTATTATTTGTATCAGAGTCTCGTATTTCTCCAACTTACTATATATTATTTATTCAATAATTTTTAGATAGGCATATTATATTAATTTTAATAATAATTTATATATATGCAGATTTACAGCGATTATATTGGTATTGGAAAGATTTCCTCTGCTGATCTTCAACTGGAATACAAATTAAAGGTTTGTCTTTGTTTCTATAGAAATGGCAGTTCACTTTCTAACGAAATTTTAATTTCAGATACTAAATTTCATGAAAAGGTTCGGAAAAATGCCACTTGGAATTTCAATTGGTGGATTCTTTTTCGTAAAGAAAACATTCTTTATCAGAGTATGTATTAGATTACAATTTTAAGTGCTTTTATGTAGAATTAATTTATTTTTCTCCATACAGATGATGCATTGTCTTTATTCCGTTTTCTCTACTCTTTTGGAACTCAGAGGAAGAAACAAACGAACTATCTCTACCTGCATCTCCAAAAATGAAAGTATAACTAATAATTGGAATTCCACAATATAATTAGAATATTTGTTGTATTTTATTGAAACTTTTAGTATTTGAATACAAACAACTTCCAATTATATGATGCAACATAACAAACTTTACTTATTAGACTGAATAGAAACTTTATAAAATTCATTTGTATATTAGAATAATTATTCTTAGTAAATGAAAACTAGCTAATTATTGAAATTCTCTGTTATTATCTGTTATGATATTAAATTTAACTATAATATAAATATAAAGTGAAGCATATTATTTAAATATTTCAATTCATCCACTTTAATGCAAGATATATGTGAGTGCGTGTTTCTTGTCTATGGAATATTTTGCAAGCAATATAAATGAACATTCCAGGAATGATCAAAAATATGCAGAGAAAAAAAACATGTAAAATTGAAATATAGGAATGTATAGGACGCAAGAAGAACAGAAAGAAAAGTAATTAGAAGAACGGCGAATGAAATTACTAAATCGATATTTTCAATTAATTTTATTATCCACTTTTATCGAAATATTGAAGCAAAATAATCAATTTGTTTATCAGCGGTATTAAAATATGTGGATGTATTTATCTATAGCAAACAATGCTTTGTTTAATACTTTCGAAAGAATTCAGGCATAATTGAATATAAGCTATAAAACTAGAAATGGAAATGTAAACTTATTTACTTCAAGTGTGCAGGCAGTGCCGGATTTAAGCCGATTGCACCGATTGCACCCAATCGGGCCCCGCACTTGTCCTCGCGTCCTCTCCTTGTAAGTGAAGCCACGTTTTCTTCAATGCAATTTATTAAAAATAAGTTTACATCTTATGGTTGAAAATTTGAATGATTGCTTAAGAATAGTAGTATCAAATTATAGACATGATTTTGAAAAATTGTGTGAAGACATATAGTATCAACCTTCTCATTAAAGAAGATGACTTTTTTTATGTTTATATATTTTATAATATGATAACTTTTTTATGTTTATATATTTTACATATGTGAAATTGTTATTTTTGTTACTTATTATTAGCCATTTATGTACCATAAACTATAATAATTTTATTATATTATTATAACGCTAATATATTTCTCTATTCTTATCTTCTACCTACCTAAAAAAAAAGGTCATGCGCCTACCGCGCTGTAAAACATTTTCATTGCGCACTTGCTTTCAAAAAGGTTGGCCACTGCTGCTCTATAGCATCGGTGTGTTATACATCCATAATCTATAGGAGGGATGGGCAACCCGCGGCCCACATTAGTATTTTGTGCAGTCCGCGTCACACAAAATATTACAAAATAAATAAAATAAAATAAAAAATTCCTTAAATGGAAAAACAAAATACGGATTTTTAAAGTACGTTTTTCAGTAAATATAGAAAATGAGCAAATGAACTTCAATTGGAGATAATATCAATAGATAGGTAAAGTAATTTAGATTTGAAAGATATTTTTAAAGAAAAAATTTGGTATACTTTTATAAAACTTTTATCAAAGAAAATCAATTTCTCAACTTAAAGAAGTATGCAGCAAAAATTTTATCGTTATTTTCAACAACTTATGTATGTGAACAGTTTTTTTTTTAAGTGTAGGTTTAGCAAAAAGTAAAAGAAGAAATCGGCTAAATGATTCACATCTCAAATATAATTTAAAACTAATAGTGAGTAATATTCGACCAAATATTTCGGATATATTATGCTCACATCGGTTCCAGAAGTCTCATTAAGTATACCTATGTTAATTTATAATCATATATGAATAAATTATCATGATTTATTCGTGTCAGTTCGAAAGTTTTAAATGTAACCCTTACATAAAAAAAAAGGTTGTCCAATCCCTGGTCTATAGTCATATCAGTATTCTATTTATTAATGATAAAGAGAAACTCCATCATTTTCGCTAATATTTTGGTAAAAATTTTTTATCGAAAACGTTATCAAATTAAGTTAAATATAATTTATATCCTCTTAATTAAAGTTATTAAATGAAGGATTTTGTCTATTAATAATTTAATAGACAGAATCATCCGTAGAAAGAAAATCCCGGCAGTGGTGAAGCGTGAAAATCTCCACCATGCAAATTTAATGCAAATGTAATGCACACCGCTTATTATATACAAATGTAATGTTATAAATAAATTATATACTGTCGGCCGGATTGGCCGCGTGGAAACGCTTCGGCTTTCCACTCTGGAGGATTCGGGTTCGAATCCCGGGTCCCACCCCTTGAAAATATTTATCATGGGGCCTGGGTTCGAATCTCGGGTCCCACCCCTTGAAAATATTTATCATGGGGTCGGGTTCGAATCTCGGGTCCCACCAAATTCCGGTTGACCCCTCCGCAGGGGTGGGCAGCCTGTAGAAGGGCTTGTTTGTACCCCTCCGCAGGGGTGGGCAGCCTGTGGAAGGGCTTGTTTCGCCCCGTACATAGTATTCTACCTGAATGGAGTGTGGCGTCATCTGTTGACAAAGTTAGTATTCTCCCTGAATGGAAAGTGGCGTCATCTGTTAACAAAAATAGTATTCTACTAGAATGGAGTGGCGTCATCTGTTGGCCAAAAATAAAAATAGCTATTTACCGCTAGCAGGGGTGGACAGCCTGTGGAAGGGCTTGTTTCGCCCCGTCACTTAGTATTCTCAAATAGCCTGTGGAAGGGCTTGTTTCGCCCCGTCACTTAGTATTCTCCCTGAGAAAAGTGGCGTCATCTGATAACAAAAAAAAATAGGCCGGGCCCAGACCCCTCCTGAAATACTGGAGATGTGGAACTGGAATCATAGTAAATATTAAAAATGCAGATAAAACTCATTTAAAATGACCTGGTAAATTTTGGCGCCGAATTGTAGCGCCAATATATTGTAGCGATCGGTGGCCTTAACTAACTGCTTACCACTTTCTGTTATGCACGGACTCTGGCGGAATAGAAGTCTCCGAGAAACATAAACGATATGGAGTGAGGTTAAGAAGCATAGACGAACAGCCACAATGGAGGTGGCCGGATGGTGAAGGACGGGGATCACAGGGTCGTAAATAAATAAATTATATGCTTGTATACGTCCTTTATTATAGCAAAATATAGTACAAAGGTAATATATAACGTCATTTCATACTAGTAAAGTGAGTGGCAAGCTGGCGTTTTGTAACCAAAATGGCGTCGAAATTTCCTGTTGCGATCACTCCCTTAGAGCGAAGCAGCATTATCTAGCGACACTAATCTTCACTAACTGTAAATCAGAATGTTATACTTCCTCTACAAGGTTGCCAGATATTAAACTTTTCTATAGCACCATCAATCAGAAAATCTAGCCCAAATTTATAGCTCTTATAGTGTTGCTTCTTAATTTTTTGAGCCGCGGCTCTCCTGTATAGAATATGTACTGAACACAAGGAGCCCCAAATTATATAATTATTAAAATATAAAAAATGATAATTGTAAAGAAAGTTTTAAATTTCCATATCATATATAGTGGATTCCGCTTAATTGGGACAGCCGCGTAATTGGGACAAATCTCAAAGAACGAAAACCAAACTAATAAACTAATACAAAATTTAAACGCTTAATTGGGACAACTTTTCGCTTAATTGGGACAATAGCAGAAAGAAAATTTTCAAGTTTTGATATATTTTAGGGATTTTTCGAAAGTTTAGCTACACATACATACACTAATCTTTGCCAAGATGTCAAGAAAGGATTTTACACACAAGTAAAATTGCTTGGCTGAATAAAATTAAAAGCCAGCCATTTAATACAAGCCATCGTAGACTGGCTGAAATAACGAAAATCTACCATAGACGCGTCTGCTACAAAAAGAAAATCAACTGCGTAAGGAGTGGGCATACAGAAAGAAATTCCAGGAACATCGAAAAGAAAGCGTGATGGAAAGGTACAAGTCGAAGAAGCATTAGATCAAATGGTTTTCTATAGTTAGCGGGCAGTAAAAAAGCATTAGATCAATGGTTTTCTATAGTAAGCAGGCAAGGTGTGAGGAACATCCAAAAGAAAGCATGATGGAAAGGATTCAGAAGTCGAAGAAGGAAACATTCAAAAGAAAGCATGATGGAAAGGATCCAGAAGTCAAAGAAGCGCATTAGTCAAAAGAAAGCGTGATGGAAAGGATTCAGAAGTCGAAGAAGCATTAGAATCAATTGATTTTCTATAATTAGCGGCGAGGCGTGAATATCAGCGGTCCAGTGTTGAAGACGAAGTCAGAGGCACAATGGAAAGGATTCAGAAGTCGAAGAAGCATTAGATCAATGGATTTCGATTGGGCATTACAGAAAGAAATTTCGGGAACATCCAAAAGAAAGCGTGATAAAAGAATCCAGAAGGTGAAGAAGCATTAGATCAATAGATTTCTATAGTAGATCCAGAAGTTGAAGAAGCATTAGATCAATGGATTTCTATAGTTAAGATACAAGTCGAAGAAGCATTAGATCAAATGGTTTTCTATAGTTAGCGGGCAAAAAAGCATTAGATCAATGGTTTTCTATAGTAAGCAGGCAAGGTGTGAGGAACATCCAAAAGAAAGCATGATGGAAAGGATTCAGAAGTCGAAGAAGGAAACATTCAAAAGAAAGCATGATGGAAAGGATCCAGAAGTCAAAGAAGCGCATTAGTCAAAAGAAAGCGTGATGGAAAGGATTCAGAAGTCGAAGAAGCATTAGAATCAATGTGGATTTCGTGATGCAAAGGATTCAGAAGTCGAAGAAGCATTAGATCAATGGATTTCTATAGTAGATCCAGAAGTCGAAGAAGCATTAGATCAATGGATTTCTATAGTTAGCAAAGGATCCAGAAATCGAAGAAGCATTAGATCAATGGATTTCTATAGTTAGCGGGGCGAGGCATGAATATCAGCGGCCCAGTATTGAGGACGGAGATCTGTAAAAAATTAATAATTAGGTACCTATTTTAATAAATCATTAAAATAGGTACCCTTGTTTTCGTAAGAATAATGGTGAAAATTAGCTTTATATTAAAAGCCTTTGCACTCAAACCTATTGCTTCATTATCATTTCCAGTGCAGAATGCAATATTTCAATCTTAGGTATACTCACTCTTATCTTAGTATTACATTTTTATATGAAATCTATAAAATTTAACAAATTTTTACCGAGTTTTCATTATGTTTTTTCATACGGTATTGACTCTTCATCTTCATTAACTGTTTTAATAAATCCAAACTGATCGAGATATTTACTAAGCATTATCAGTATTAGTTGCCCACGTTTAGTGATCGAAAAATCCTATCAACGTTGCCAGATGTTAAACATTTCTATAGCACCGTCAATCAGAAAATCTAGCCCAAAAATAGCCCAAATTTATAGCTCAGTGATGGTTCTTAATTTTTTGAGCCGCGTTCTCCTGCGTAGAATATAGTCACTGTACTGAACACAAGGAGCCCCAAGTTATATAATTATTAAAATATAAAAAATGATAATTGTAAAGAAAGTTTTTTAAATTTCTACTTAAATTTACATATCATATATTATTATCCAATTATATCCATAGCAATTTTATTTAATGAAAACGTCGTGTTTTTTTAGTTTACGTAGTGTTATATTCTACATAGCCTATAACTACTATATAAATTAAAAAATTCAAACCAAATTTTTATTAACTACGTGCCTTATTCTTCTAATATTATCCCATTATATCCATAGCAATTTTATAAAATGGAAACATCGTGTTTTTTAGTTTACATAGTGGTTATATCCTACATAGCCTATAACCACTATATAAATTAAAAAATTCAAACCAAATTTTTATTAACTACGTGCCTTATTCTTCTAACATCAGCTTCTAATGGTGTCTTTTTTTATACTACCCTTCCCCATGAGGGTTATGTGAGAACTTGTCCTCCGAAGTCGATAGGCGCGAAAACTGAATTGGAGGACGCGCTCGCCGGGCGGTCCAGATCCGTATAGAGCAGGGCTGTCCAATTATAATGAACCCGAGGGCCATAGCCGTGTTACTAGAGATATGGCGGGCCGCAGTTACAAAAAAGGGGCGGGGCTTTGATACTTGATACGCTATTGTCTCAACAAGGGACGAGGCTTTGATACTCGATACGCTATTGTCTCAACAAACGTTGCATAAATATAACGCTTTTTGGAAACCAATTTTATTTCCAGATTAACAACCTTATTACAAAGGAACGCATAAATATAACTCTTTTTGGAAACCAATTTTATTTCCAGATTAACAAACCTTATTACAAAATTATATTACCGGACTGCATCCAATAAATATGGTAAAAAAAGTTATAAAATATAGAGTTAAAAAATATAAAATAGTATGTATGTATCTATTCAATGTGATAAATGAGGGCGGGCAACAGCATTTACCAGGCAGGATATTTGCATCCATTCATTCCTACAGGATATTTGCATCCATTCATTTCTGTTGTAGCTATCCGCAGAATATATAAAAGAATAATCTCCAAGGTAGGTTCTTAATCGATCCTTAACTATCTTCATGTTAGATATGCACTTTCACACAAATAAGTACAGTGGTCTCCGGTTATAACACGGGTTTGCGGGGTGGATTCGACCCACGTTATAAAACAACCGTTTATAACCGACGGCTTCTCTTATTTTTAATTTAGTAATTCTAAATTAGAGAATAAGAGAGAGCTGTCCAATTTATCCAAGAAGGTTCGTAATCTTTTTTTTTCTGCAAGCCATCCTCGTATTGTGACGGATGGACGTCGATTATGCGATGTATTACATTAACAACCGTGCTATAACCGACGGCTTCTCTTATTTTTAATTTAGTAATTCTAAATTAGAGAATAAGAAAGAGCTGTCAAATCTATACAAGAAGGTTCGTAATCTTTCTTTTTCTGCAAGCTATCCTCGTATTGTGACGGATGGACGTCGATTACGCGATGTATTACATTTTTCTCAGAATCTCTTTCAAACGAATGGGGATCAGGAAAGACCCACGGTATATTCGAATCTGCGGTATAAATGAGAGCGTTATATGCGGGGAACACTGTACTACCAAACGTTGATATTACTTTCCGATTAAAATCACAAAATTTAGGAAAAAGTTCGTTAAACAAAGCAGTTTACCCATGTGATTTGTTATGAAAAAGTCTTTTCCCCACCGCTACTAATATACTTGATTTTCATTTTCTATTTTAACGTTTTTTTCTCATTCATTTCACAAATGCTACGAATTCATGGTAAAATAAACGTTTTTTTCTCACTCATTTCACAAATGCAACGAACTCATGGTAAAATAAAATTAAATTAAAAACGTAAAATAAAATTAAAACAGAATGCCACAACAATGGTCACACAATCACTGAAATGGTGAATGTTAGAAACCAAAAAATGATTAAAATACAGCCACAATTCAAAACTTTAAACTAAAGTAGCTAAAACTAAATTTGACGTGATTGAATGTCTTATAAAAATGTGATATCATCGATAGCTTGTTGATCGTTAAATAATTACTAATAATTAAGAAAAATTAATTAATTGATCACCAGGCAGAAGCTGATTTTTTCGGTCATATGATGTAGGCCAACTCGCTGGAGAAGGATGTGATGCTGGGGAGGATGAGCGGAACAAGACCTAGAGGAAGACCGAAGACATGTTGGCTGGATACAATCAAGAAGGACACGGGTAAGTACATCGAAGAACTGCGGAAATTGGTCAGGTACAGGAAATCATGGAGGGACATGACTCATAGAATAGCCAAGAATCGGACACGATTGAACGGCTAGGACTGACTGAGATAATTCAATTTTAGGATTCTTTATATTAATCGCTCAAAAATAGTAATAAATCAAACCGAAAAAACATTAAAAAGTAATATCATATCAGAAATCGTGAAAGCCTCCCGGGCTGCCTTTTGGACAGCCATGGTTTAGAGTCTCACCGCATGCAGAACGCTCCCAGTGATGGATGTGGGCACATCCAAATCAGTTCCGATTCCATATAGGAGCCCACAGGCGACCTCCAGTTATAGACTTTGGAACCACCAACGCGAGATGACTCCATTAGAAGCCTTTTAATCCACGCGGGATCGGACGGTGGGCATATTCTAACCTCTTACCCACAGTAGGCCGGATTGGCCGCGTGGAAACGCTTCGGCTTTCCACTCTGGAGGACCCGGGTTCGAGTCTCGGGTCCCACCCCTTGAAAATATTTATCATGGGGTCCGGCCCCGGCCCGTGGATCCCCGTCTTCCACAATCCGGCTGACCCCTCCGCAGGGATGGAAGGGCTTGTTTCGCCCCGTCACTTAGTATTCTCCCTGAATGGAAAGTGGCGTCATCTGATAACAAAAAAAAATAGGCCGGGCCCAGACCCCTCCTGAAATACTGGAGATGTGGAACTGGAATCATAGTAAATATTAAAAATGCAGATAAAACTCATTTAAAATGACCTGGTAAATTTTGGCGCCGAATTGTAGCGCCAATATATTGTAGCGATCGGTGGCCTTAACTAACTGCTTACCACTTTCTGTTATGCACGGACTCTGGCGGAATAGAAGTCTCCGAGAAACATAAACGATATGGAGTGAGGTTAAGAAGCATAGACGAACAGCCACAATGGAGGTGGCCGGATGGTGAAGGACGGGGATCACAGGGTCGTCGGGGTTTCACTGTATATTTTTATACATCCGGGCCGTTAAATAATTGAAATTTCCTACCCACATAGGGACTTGTATCTTGCTTGTACTAATTTCATATATAACCCAGAAAACAGCATAAGTCCTTAAAAGAAGCCCAAAAAACCGCTACCTAAAATCACTCAAAATTTTCCGGAACCAGTCTTTAAAATTAGCCCAATTGGGCGTGAAATCGGCCCAACTGGCAACTCTGTTCCTGACGTTTTGTTTCGATTTTACGTTAGTTTCTTATTTTTAATTTTTTAACAGAAATTTAAATATGTCGATATTATTTCTCAATTAGTTAAATAAAAATATATTAATTATTATTATAAGGCAAGATAGGCTGAATCAGTTTTATGAAATAAGTAACGTATTGTATTTCCTAATCCCCCTTAAGATTGTCATTCTCATTACCACGTGTGAAGAAACGAAACTTTCGTTTCCATAGCAAAGCCGCATTTTGATTTATACAATGATAGAATTTTACAGAAATTTTCAATTTATATATGCAGTTACTGATTTATTATTTAATCTACAGCATTTTTCAATCTATAATTATTTTATTTCTTGATTTTCACTAATGTAAGTTTTTATGATGCAGAAGAATCTGTATTTGAGATTAATTCATGTATTTCTTGATGCTCTTGGTTTAAAACTATGTCATTTCATGTGTTGTTTTGATATAAAGTTTTCGCACATGATATAGTTGTATAAATTTCATAATGCCATGAAAAAGGGAACACTTTACATAAGTTATCTGCTGCAGCTAAAAGATTGCTTTTAATCGAGAAAATGAAACATTATCTAGCAGCTTTTTGCACATGATTTTCGTTTTTTATTTGTCATATAATCTCTTTTTAAATTTCTCGATGTCTCATAGTCCTTCAGTTTGCTATTTTCAGCAATTCAGATCTGGCAACACTGTTCTTAAGGCTCTTCATTAGAGAGTGTACAGCGTGTGATGTAAAAATGCAACATTTTTGTGAATGCTTCTACTATGGAATTACTCTATAGCAAAAAGAAAAATGGACATCAAAAATAGATAGTCATTTAATAGATCGAGGATTACATTCCTCATTCAGTTTTTACTCATGGCCAATTTTTTTTTTACATATTATTTTTACATCTCTTTCAAATCAGGGAGATTAGTAAGGTGTGGGGCCAGTTCCAAGGGCTGCACCCACACCCATGGAGGGGGCCGGATAGTGTAGGAGGGTGGTTGCCGGAACTGGCCCACCACCTCAAAAAAACTTTTCAGGAATTATCAGACCCAGGATGCAAACCTGGGTCTTCCTGCATGGCATGCCGACTCACGGCCAATTATATGTTGCCTTCTCTAGGGTAAAAAGTTTTAATTGTGTCAAAAGTTTTTGGAAAAACTCAAACACAAAATCTCGTATATAAAGAGACTTAATTGTAGCAAACTTTTATTAAAATATCTAAAATATTTATAACCACAAAACTTTGCAGGTTTTAGCTAGTATATAATAAAGGAATAAGCACGTGGAGTCCATGTTTCTGCACATGTGTGAATTCCCGCACCAGAAGTGTCATCGTTACTATTTTCTCTCGCTTCAAATCTTTAATTACTTCTTTTAGAAAACTAAATCCCGATCTCATTAAAAATTTTGCTTTAAATCATCATAGTTTACTTCCTATTTATGTTTGTATTCTTTTTGTTATTGGCTTCAATTTTTGTCTTTTTCAATCGAAAAATGTTGGTTGTTCTCCAGCTCAAGAGTTCAGTTTGCATTCGTCGCATCGAGGCTACATAAATATTACATTTATTTCAGAATTTAAATAATATTTTATTCATTTCAGAAATTATAAAAATATTTAGTTTATTTCAGAATTTAAATAATATTTTATTCATTTCAGAAATTATGATCAAGATAAAAGTTATAATTATTACCTAAATAACTGAATCGGTAAATCAGTAGTTTGTTAGTTGCCAATTTCATATAAAGAAAATATCAAAGTTTGGCTAGAGGAAAAAAACAAGTAAAAGCATTATATACAAGGTTATACTAAATAAATAAAAAATCTCAAATTTGACAGATAAGAAACAAATGTTTCTTTTTTGGTGTATTTGGGCACGTAGTGACCAGGGGCTAACTAGTTAAAATATATAGTGATTACTAAACTTTTAACTTTTCTCATTTGTATTTAATTCTAGCTTTCATACTTCCAGATTTTTTAGGTGTTCAGACTTGGCCCATTCAACTCTATCATTTGCCTGATTGCTTACTGTTACAACAGTTATGGGCAACCTATGGTGAAGATTGGAATGCCCATCCAATCAGTATCCATTGTGAAGGAAAGCAGAATATAATACAAAAGAAAACATGGAGGTCACACTGGTGTTTAATATTATTTTTTATAAAAGTTAGATGATTTTTTTCATTTCAAAATATTACCTAAAATGTTTTCAATGAAATCATATATAAGATATTGTATTTGGATTCCAAGCCTTGGAAAATTTTTTGATGGATCCAGCCTGGCATCAGTCCAACTATGATAAAGTCCTATTGACTCTACCATAGATATGGGCAGTTCGCAATTAGTTCTAGAATGGATTTTACCTATCACATATACTCTTGAATAAGCTGAGATATTTTTCCAAAAAATTTTTTTGAACAAGGTCATCTTATACATTGAGCAATCGAAAATCAGGAAATTTTTGGAAGATCATAAGATTTGATCCACAGTTGCATTACATTCTTATTGTGTCATCACACTAGCTGCACAATTCACCATAGTTATTTGTAACAAAGTTCATTATCTGACTGATTCTTTTAATTTTTTTTTGTTAAAAATATGTGGATATTAATGACTGTATATAAATTAATATTTTTGTAGGAATTTAAATATTGAGTACTGCACAAATATAATAATAAATATATAATGTGATCATGTTGCAATCTCTTTGTATTGATAATGCATCCTATGATAGCAGCTGGTTGTGCCATCACAAATAAAGTCAGGAATGTATAGACCGATTTTTTTTTAATGAGTAAACATGGCTGCCCCTATTTCATAGATCATAAGTTAATATTAAATGGAAATATAGCAATTTTGTTATTTTTGATCAACAATTTATGCATTTTCAGATAATTCTGATCATTTATAAGATATGTGATGATTATTTTGCAATTAATTTTGCACATAAAACTTGCACTTTCAACGTGTGTTTAGTCACATGTTGGAAGTGCAAATTTTACGTGTGTGTTTAATCAGCTTTCCATTCCCACCAGTTGCAGCAAAATTTCTGCTGTATGTTTTGATTCTGATTTTTTTCCTCATTCAAACTTTTTAAAATATTTTTTGAAATTTGATATTTTCTTTATTTTATATTTTGAAATTTGATATTTTCTGCCAAGCAAATACTTCAATAAAATTGTATTGTAGAGAAATACATTTGAATACAATACAACATGAACTCATCCAGCTTATTCTTTGTGTCGCATTGTGATGTTTCAATGCTATGTTTGGTATTTTGTCAAAATGGCCTTATTTATTCCAATAGTGAACTGGATTTGGAAAATTTTTAAAATTATAAAATGAATTATCAATTTATTTCAATGAATGTCATTATTCTAATGTTTGAAAGTTGGGGGGTTCAGCTTATATTAGTATGTACAGTAAATAAAATGTTAGTAGGCACAAGATACATATTTTCCTCATTTAAAGAATAAATAGCATTTATTCAATATTACTCTAAATACTATTTTTTAAAAACATATTGCATTTTCCAAGTTCTGATAGTTGGGGAACATAACTTTCATTTTTAAAGTTGCATCTATGGAAAATCGTGTTTGAAGTTATGAATTCAAACTACAATCAAAATTTTTGAATGCAACCACATTGTAAGTTAGAAACCCTGTAAATATATTTTCAGTTTCTTTTAACAACTAAACTTCTTTTAACATAATGTTATAAAAGAAATTTAGTTGTTAAAATTTTTTCAGATATTTTCTCTGATCAACAAAATAAAATATTGGTTAATAATTCAAACATTGAATATTTTAAATGAAAAGGACACAACAATATGAATTTTTTCTATGAAATTGGAATCAATAACTTTCAAATAAGCAGCTTAAATGTTTGCCATAAAATTATCACATTTTAAATATTAATGTTTGAAAATTAAATATGTAACTGTTTAGATTTCACTTATTAAATATTCTTTATTAAAAAGGAAACACATGAAAGTATTTATATATAGTATGCATCAAAAGTATCACTAAGAGAAATATATTTTATAAATTGAATATCAGGCTTATTTGATGATGAATAAAATCTATGCCAGAAATATTATTTATTTTTTAATTTTGAAAATTTTTATTTAACTCTTTAAATATTTTAATAGATAAATTAGGAAATTATAGGAATTGTAGATAAGCTATATTTATCATCATTATTTATTATATTTTCTAAATAATATAAGAATTTTTCCACACTAGCTGAAAATTAATACAGAAAATAGTTTGTTAAACATTTTCATATATTGTGAATATAAGTTAAAAAAATTTGAATTTTTAATTCTTTTTTTCTCTAAATAGTTATAGTTAAATATTAGAAAATCAGATTAAATTCGTATAATAAATGATAAAAATGAATTTTATAATTTTTAATTGATATTAAAATATTCCTGAGAAGGTTTCTTAAATTTTTTCGGTTTTAACTTTCTGAAGAATATTAATTTAATAAAGTAAAATCGATAATTTAATGCTATATTTATTTTATTATAGTAATAATATCTTGTATTTATCTTCTCAGCTGAAAATGTTACTTGTCCCGATCAGAAATTTGCTTGTGCAAATGGAAAATGCATTCCTCGGTTATGGGCCTGTGATGGAGATGACGATTGTGGGGACAATACAGATGAAGATAAAAAATTTTGTGGTTTGTACTTATTATACAATTTTTGTATTCTGTTTGTTTGTATAATGTCGTTAAGAAAATATTTGGCTTTAATTGTGTTTTCATTCATATTTTAGCATTACACACATGCAGTCCATCAGAATTTCGTTGTGGAAATGGAAGATGCATCTTTAAAACTTGGCAATGTGATCATGAAAACGATTGTGGCGATAACACTGATGAAGAAGACTGCAGTAAGTCTTTTTGAGTATTTTAAATATTTAGAATAATATATTTATATGTTATGATAAGTGCAAGATTTATGGAATATAATTCTCTGTTAAAATTTGATTATTATTTTTGAAAATTTAATGAATAAAGTAAAATTAAAAAAAATATAGATTCTATTATAATCTGAATGTTTTTAATTTTTTGATAATTAATTGTATAAATTAAAGATGTTTTTGTGGCCAATAAACCAATTAAAATACATAATAGTTTGACTTTAAATAAGAAATATATTTCGAACAAGTCAATAAATAAAAAAAAGCAAAATTTTTAATAAAATAATCATTTATACTTGATATAAAATGTATATTGGGAAGTCTTAATATGCTGTGAGAAGGAGAATAAATATAATGTAATTATAAATATTCATGAAATTTTATCAGATATAATATATATATTTATTTAAATTTTTAGAATATCCACCTTGTAAAGATGGAGAATTTACCTGTGCTAACTATCGTTGTATTCCTAATGCACAATTATGCAATGGTGTAAATGACTGTAAAGATAATAAGACTTCTGATGAAAGTGCCGAAAGATGCCCTAACAATCGAACATGTCCCGCTAATCATTTAAAATGTAATTCAACAAATATATGTGTAGAACAGTATTGGCTTTGTGATGGTGATAATGATTGTGGAGATAATTCTGATGAGAATTCAATTGTGTGTTCTGATAGAACTTGTCCTCCGAACAGTTTTAGGTATAAAATTAGCTTTGTATTAAATTATATTTTATTTTTTATCAAAAATGATTTATTTATTTGTGTTTGAAATTTTTCATCAATTTCTCATAGATGTCCTAATCATCGTTGCATACCAGCAACTTGGCATTGTGATGGTGATAAAGATTGTGATGATGGAGCTGATGAACCACAGGATTACTGTAAGAGTGAAAAACGGACTTGTTTTGGGGATTTATTTACTTGTGATAATGGAAACTGCGTGCCACGAATTTATCTGTGCGATGGAGATAACGATTGCTTGGATAACTCTGATGAGGACGATCGACATCAGTGTGGTAAAATTTGCTTTTAATCAAATATAGAAAAATTATATAATTTTTGATTTTCCAAATTTCTTTTTCTAAAATCTTTTTTATCCTTCATTGCTGTCTTAATTAGTTTTATGTTAATTTTGATTTAATTAAAAAATTGTTAAAAATTTTCACATTAGACTAAAAAATTAAATCTATCAACAGAAAGTAGAGAATGTGATCCAGAAAAAGAGTTTACATGCAAAGTAAATAGACAGTGGGGAAGAGCAGTATGTATACCAAAACGATGGGTTTGTGATGGTGATCCGGACTGTGTGGATGGATCTGACGAAAACAGTACTTTGAATAATTGTCCACCTCCTGAACCATGCCAAGAAAGTCAATTCCAATGTAATAACAAGCGTTGCATAAGTAAAGATTGGGTTTGCGATCATGACAATGATTGTGGTGATGGATCTGATGAACCAAAAAATTGCAGTAAGTAAATCGTTTTACATTTGTTTTTACATTATTCAAATATCTTTTGATAAGCATATTGATACAAATAATTCCATTAAAATCCATTTGTTCTATAAATTTTAGCTTTGAATATTGAATATTATGGTTTATTATGCATTTTTATAAGCTTTATTTTGGAAAAACTTAATTTTTAAGTAAAAAATCTATATTTTGTTTGTATTTATTATAGTATTAATATAATAAATTAATTTCATTCATTTTATTTATTTTAAATAAAAACTTTAGCTTTCCGTGCCTGCACTGCTGAAGAATTCAGTTGCCGCAACACAAAATGTATTCGTAAAAGTTATCATTGTGACGGAGATGATGATTGTGGAGACAACAGTGACGAATTACCTAAAGATTGTGTGACAGAAGAAGCAACATGTTCTGGAGCTCAATTTAAATGCAAAAGTGGTCAATGTATTCCATACGAACGAGTTTGCAATAAACAGAAAGATTGTAGTGATGGATCAGACGAACCAGCTCACTGTAATGTCGACGAATGTGAAAAAGTAGAAACTAATCAATGTGAACATAAATGCGTAAATACCTTGACCGGCTTTTATTGCGAATGTAACGTGGGCTATAAATTGATGAGTGACGGAAAAGCCTGTAGGGATATCGACGAATGCACTTCGGGACCTAACGTGTGTTCACAATATTGCTTTAACACACCTGGTTCCTATTATTGCAAATGTAATGAAACGTATTACGAACGACAATTAGATGGTCATTCTTGTAAAAGAAGAGATAGTAAGTTCTTCATATTATAAATATATAAATTATAATGTTAATTTTCATTCTATTAAAATTTATTTATCTTTAAAAAATTTTAGATGAAGAACCATGGCTTATTTTTAGTAATCGTTACTATCTTCGAAACATGAGTATCAACGGAGTGCATTATAACTTGATTAAGATGGAACTCAGGAATGTTGTTGCAATGGATTTTGATATTAAAGAAGAAAGGATTTATTATTGTGATGTTAGCAATAAAACAATTAATAGAATATTCACTAATGGAAGTGGAGTAGAAAATATTATAAGGCATGATGCAAGTGGTCTGGAAGGAATGGCAATAGATTGGATTGGAAGGTATATGAAATTATATTATTTATTAACAGAGAAAATTAAAAATTCCATAAATTTTATGTTGTAAGCTAATCATGTGATTTTTCATTTATGTAATTATAATTGATATTTCAGTCTATTGTAGTGATCTCAAATACTATAAACTTTGCAAAAATTTTACAAAAATTATATATTTTAAATTTTGATTAAAATAATTAATGATTTACCAAATAGGTCTAAGGAATTTGTAAATTTTTCATCTTAATTAAATGCTAATTATTGAAAATATTAATGATTTTTGAATGGCTTCTAGATTCATAAATTTTTATCTATAATTGCTTAAAAGGATTGAAATATACAATAAAATGCTATATAATAAAAAAGATTTAAGAATAGTATGGATTATTAATTTTTAAAATTCAAGATAAAAAAATAATTTTCGATAAATATGTGATTATAGTAAAATCTGTTACTGGATAAAGTTTGAGATTGGGGTCGTTACGTAATTCTACTCGAGTAATAAAGTTACATTTGATGTACATGCCCATTTCTAATGTACATCAAATGTGTATATTATCCAATCTTAATTTCTATTGTCTTTTTTATAATTATATTGCTAAATAATGATGATAGGTTGATTTAAAAAAATTTTCATTTTGCATGATTAAAATGTGACATTTTCATTTATGCAAGTCTATTGAATAATTATAATTCATGGTAAATATGTTTTTGTAAATTAGTAAATACAGTTCTAGTCAGAAAATAAAATACAGCAGAATCTTTTATACATATAGTGTGCTTTGTGCTATATGATATGGTCATTATTACATTAGCTAATTACCATTAATTTTGCTTTTAAAAGTTCATTGATTTGCAGCAACATATTTACAATGAATTAATAATTGTTCAATATTCATTTGAAAGTTTTCTCATATTATATTTAATGAAATATATATATATTTTTTATATTTACTAAAATATAAGTACAGGAGATCCCTGATTTATGATGGTGATTATTTACAATGAAAATCCGTACTTACGATGGCTGCTGTCAGTAATCTTGCATAATGGCAGCCAATTGACTAATATCTGAGTAGCATCAGGGTGGAAACATATTATGCTTCCATCATAAAATATTCATGTTTAATTGCAAATTCCATACCTCAGATTTTATGGGAGGAATCCAGGCCTGACTTATGACTATTAATGTTACACAGTTTGCAAAGTCGCAAATTTTAACGAAGATCAATAATACTAATTACAATTAAACCTAACGGTCTAATGACTCTGCAATCCAGAGTTCGGCCTGAATTCAGGTCTTTAACTAAATTCTGGCTTAAATATAATTAACTTCAAAACAATCTAACAATAAGTAACTTTAACCGGTAAAAACAACCGGAAATCAAAACTTACGACTAGAAGTACCAATTAAGTGTTAGATTGAAAACAACAAACAATGTTAGAAAATTATACTAATAATTGGAATAAATTCTCAAACAAGTTAAGTAACAAAAAATATAAAATTTATTAGATTCAAAACACTTACAAAAGTGTTAATAAATGCTTTATTGAAATGATAATAAAGCAACAATCAATAAATCAACAAAACTTGTTTAATCTGATTCAAATATCAACAATCAATTATTTACAAACAAGAAACCTTAGATACTACTTTACTCTACTACCTCCACCACTGATACAAACTTCTAGCAAACATAGACCTTTACAAGAATTTCAATGTCACTTAGCCAACCTTACGTTGATACAACACCTCACTGTGTCGTTGATTGCGTAGGCTTTTATATCGACTGACTTACAGCCCCGTATTGCTTCATTTACATAAATACACGTAACAAGTTTAAATTTATTTGCTTACAGAGTAATTCATTCATGTCATTCTCTTTATAATTTATTTATAAATTGAACAAAACATCAATACAGATCATTCTTACATTCACATATCGGATCAATGATAAAATTAGTTAGATTAGATGATGACATCATTACCCGGCACAGCTCTTCCGGAGGACAGTTCCCAATTCCATAACATGTGATTGCTAACTACGATGGAGAAGGTGGAAGTAAGTCAACTCATAAACTAAAATATAATACATTAGATAATAAGAAAATAATAAAGTGCATAATAAAATAAAATAGGACAGGTCAGAGTTAACTTCCTCAAGTTATAGACAGCCTGTGGTGAGCAGTGAAATGCCATGTGATCAGTATCTTTCTTATGTGGCTTTACACCACTTTCTTTTGGCAAGGCATTCCACTACCTACCGTAGGACTTCCACATCCTTGCTGAAGTTATCTGTCAGATGGTGGGTAAGATTCAATGAGCCAGGCCTGAGATTCCTCCCGAAAAAATCTCTCGAAGTATAAGACCAGGAATTGAACTCGTACCCTCTGGGTGGAAACACGGTACCCTTCCATTGCGACCATCTGGCCAACTGCTGATTAATATCAATAAGATAGCATTACATAATTCAATAGGAAAAACGGTAGCAATGTGAATCTTCAATGCTTCTTTAGTTAGATATTTTTATTTTAGTTAAAGAATGTTTCCTGAAATATCTGCAAACAAATCATATATAATAAAATAATTTGTGTATCAGGATCCCATATGGGTCAAACTTGAGAATCGATCTATGCTTTTATAAAGTCCTGGAGTGGATTCTGTTATGTCAATAATTAGGAAATGGCATTAAAAAATAATTCCTTATTTTATCTAAAAACTTTGACATACAGACATAAACAACATTTATATAATAAAGATTTCTTTCTGGGATTAAAGCTCTTAAATCATCTCAAGAGAACTTGTTCAAAATAGGCCTGAAAAAATAAGATAAATTTGAATTTTTTGAAAAAATGTGTCGGCAATTGGGAATTAGTATTAAGAAATTAAAAATTTATGCATTTTCTAATAAAAAAAATTGATTACAACTTGCATGAAGCAGAATTTCATGTTGTGCAGCTAACATAATTTGAAGAGTTTCTGAAACATAGACAGTGATGTCATATCATGAAATTCTGCTTCATGCAAGTTGTAATGTTGTGCAGCTAACATAATTTGAAGAGTTTCTGAAACATAGACAGTGATGTCATATCATACAATCATAATGGCATCGATATGTTTGACAGATTTGATTTTTGAGATAGAGTTCTCAGTGAAAAATGAACTAAATTTAATTCTGTAAATTGTTAATATGAATTAATTTAATAAAGAATTATAATACATATTTGTTCCAAATCCATTTTTTAAAAATTTTACTTAGTGTTGTCGGTTTAATTAGAAACTTAAAAAAATTTTCTTAAAATTCAATTTAGGATATTTCAAATTCTATGCATTGTAGGAAATTGATTCAGGTATTGTTAGAATTGGAACTAGATAAGGTTTTTAGTGATGTACAAAAAATGCTAGGGTATCATTTGAAATAAATGAGAAAATATACGTTTTTATATTTTTTAGCAAATTTAGATGAATTTTCAATTCGATTAAATCCCATTGTTAGTTAGCGAATGTGATAAGCTTCCAAAATAAGATTTCAGTGAGGCTTTTTCTGTTGAGTAAAAGCCGAGATATTAAGGGTGAGACATTCATTCTGAGATACACTATATATTAATGCTTTTGGAATGCTTTAACATCAATAGATAAAATGGCAGTGGTGTTTTGATATCTAAGAATCAGTTTAAAATTTTTGCATTGGAATTAGTTGGAAATGAATTTCCACTTAACAGTTTTAACTTGTAATAGGAAAATGTATGTTAAAGAATATATAGACTATTTACATCTGGAACTATAAAATAATATGTATAAAGTTATTTTTCTTGCCTGTATTCTAAATGTTCTACAATATTTTCATCTATTATTATATGTATGTACATGTAGCAGAAAAATCAAAGTTGAAGCAATTCTATAGTTTTAATATATAAAAAGATTATATTATTTATAATTTATATCCTGACTATTAGTTTTAGGAAAAATTTTTAGGTTTGTTAAGAAGTTTAAATCTAAATTTAACTGTTTTTCATTTCAGAAAACTTTACTGGTTAGATCGTAGCAGTAAACATTTACATGTTTCTGAATTAAATGGCAGAAACAGAAGAATTTTAATTAATAAAGGTATATCAGATCCAAGAGCTATTGCTATACATCCTGGTATTGGGTTAGTATCAATTTTTCATAATGTTCTGTTTTAATTTTTAATTCTTCAAATTTTTTTTTTATTCTTACAAAATCCTATTTCATTATATCCTATTTTTTATAAGATGCAATTAACAGTTTTATGATTCTAAATTTGAAATTTTAACTTCTATAAATAATGCATTAATAATTATAAGTTTTTTGAAAATTTTTTTTTTTTTTTTTTTAAGCTATCTAGTTGAAATTTTGGGATATTTTCATTCGGTCATGCTTTTTACAATTATGTGTAAAAAATATTTTAGTTTTTGGCAAATTTGACTGGCGAAAGAATTCAATTCTGTGTACTTCATTTTCTTTTTATAAAATCATTAAAATTGGAAAAATATAATAAAGTTTAATGATTTTCTAAATAAGACATTTTCATTTTCATTAACTGATATTAATTCTTTTAATTTGTTTAAAAGAAATTTGCTTTATTTTGATGATTTGTTTGCATTTGCCATTTTCTTAATCAATAATCCTTTACTTTTCATCTGACACTCCCTTATATTGTCTTTCATACTAATATTTAATAGATAGAGTGAGAAGGATATTTCACATAAACATCAACACATATGAACTTAGCAGACGATTATGAGAAAACACCACATCCACATCCATTTGTTTTCTAAGCTTTTGATCTATTTTTGTATTAAAAATTTGCACATAATAAAAATTCAATAATGACTAATCACTATGTAAATAATAAATAATTAATAAATAAAATTAAAATATATGCAAAAATATGTTAATAATTTTACTTACTATATTTTTGCATTTGTTTTAATTTATGTCATTTGCTCTCAATCTTTTATCCAACTATATATGCTGCTTGCTATAACTTTGAATTTCAAGTATGAGAATTGAATGACTAACAAAATATGGCTACAGTGTTGTCAATAACAATAAGAGTATACATCATTAATTCAGACTAATTTGGCTGAAATGCATTTTTTGTTTTCGTACTAGGCAATCAAAATTATTGTGGAAATAAATTTTTCTTTTATGAAAGTATAGTTTGTTTATGAATTAATTCCCATGTCACAAGCTCCTTCCTATTTAATTTTTTATTCTAAAATGGTGCACACAATTTAAGATAACTTCTCCTCTAAATATCACCACCATCCAATTCAGTTTAAAAGAGAGTATGTGTTAAATATTGATTATATTTTTGAATTTATGTTAATTTTTAACCATTTACTATTTATCCTTTATTCACCTTATTTATAGTTTAAACTTTAATCTCCAAGTAATGGCATGTCGAAATTGAGTCAAGTTCGGCTGAAGAATGGCTAAACATTTGACAAAATATCATTTGGATATTTTTGAAATTTTATATTTTTCTTATATATGATGTGAAAATCATAATAATAATAAAGAAATTTTGAAATAAAAAAATAAAATTTGGAAAGCATTAAATAAAATTACTCTAACGAATTGTTAGATTAAGAATAGGGTTTTCGTCTCTCTGGATTTTGAAACCTTACGTCAAGGTTCTGGGTTTGGCCATTATTTCTCTAGGTTAAGCGACAGGTAAAACATCCTACATAATTTTAAGCAAATAGTTCCAGAAAGAACTAAAATTGCCTATTTTCCGAAGGTGTCATTTATTTTTCATCTATCTAGCATTTGAAATCCATTGGTTTTGTGTCCAATTTTAACATTGATTTGGTCGGAATAGATGTCACGATGATATCGTGTCACTGTGCTGACAATTCCATCACATCATCACTCGTTATGTCGTCGTGATGTCATAATTTATGACGATATCCATTTTTATGTTACGACGATGTCACGTTGGCCCTGTGATGTCATTATGATAAACGGTAATAATAGATGGCTCTGTGTTAAGACATCCATTTGTTGCTAATTCTTAGCATCATCTATTGGCAATAATATAAACTAAAATTGTGATAAAAAAGAAATTCTATTCTGTGGGATTAAAGGATGTGGTGTTAAGATGTCCTTTAATGGCAAAACGTCGCAACTGAATCTCATGTAAATCTGCTAATTGTTTCAAAAGTTATTAGTGAGGGACAGAAAGACATGAGCTCAATTTTATAAGCCTCCATTTTCTTTGGAAAGTAAGCTAAAAAATAATAATAGTAAATTTGGGCAATTCTCTGAGTGAATTGCATTGGGAAAAATCAGAAGGATGAATTTGGGATAGATGGCATTCCAAACTTGTGTACAATACAATATAACAATCTTACAGAATGCATGCATATGTACAATATTTGTCAGCTGATTTCAAAGATTAATTACTGTGTGGAGTGTGTTAAAACATAAGTCTATGAAATGTTTATATTTAGGATTATATGTACAAATAATACAGAAATAATGCATGTAAAAATATTTTTTATTGAAAATATATTTATCTAATTATCAAAACTTGTAGCAAAAGTTTTCAGTTCCTGTAAGTAATGCTTATATAGAAATAATCTTTTCAGTGATTGGTATTTGATGAATTAATGATTGCAACAGGATGTGTGTGGAACTAGTGAAGGAAGAATTATGTACTAAATTGATTTTTGACAATAAATATCAAGAATTTTATGAATTTATCAAAATACACGAGGAGTCAGGAGTACAATATCAAAGTGCAAAGATTTGTGGAAGGGAAAGCAAGAAAAATGATAATATATATATTTATTTTGTGAATAGACAAATTCACTTTTCAATCAATGTTGATTATTAAGTGGCAAGGCTGCAGTGCTATAACAACCTTGTCACAGGCTGCCACTCCTGCAAAAAAGTCGGCCAGATTGTAGAGGATGGAGATCGACAGGCCGAGTCTAGACCCCAGGAATCATATTTCTTTTAATATATATATATTCCAAAAGGTAGAATTTGAAAATCGAACCTGACTTTTTTCGAGTGGAAAGCCAAGAGTTTTCACATGGCCAGTCTGAACAACTATTTTTTGTTTGTTGTCAGAATTTTGTTTTATTTTTCTTCATTATATAATCATTTTTTATCTTATAAAAAATAAGATAAAAAATGATTATACAATCAAATCTTTATATATTTTTGAATTATACAATATTACAAACAGTTACACTGCCAAACTGATATAGACTCCACTACTAAAGTACTATGGGCACTACACCATTGACGGGGGAAGATGTTCGGTTACCTTACAATATCACTAGAGCAATTATAAAAAAATCAATTAGGCCAGTTTTTAACAACTTGATAAAGTTCTGTTTTACAATTGACAGATGTCTGATGGATAAAGCTATTTGGAATTTTATTAGGGACATTATAAGTTTAATGTGTCTAATTACAAGCAGAAAGGTGACTTTGACAAACCAATGAGATTAATTGGTCCAGGCACAAATTCGAGTCTGCAGAACTTTGGATGATTCCATTTATTTTATGTAACAGGATTTGGAAGAATTAATGACAGATGTTCAATCATTTTCTCTGAAAACTGATTTTGAGTATTTATTAGGAAAGTTTTAATTTATTATTTACAAATTAATCTATGTTGAGCAAAATATAGCATTATATGGTCATTACTACACGAATAATTAAAAGAGAAGTTGTCAAGCACTGGCAATATGCAAAATATTTTATTGTTTTCAATTAATAAGAATGTAATATTTGTATTAATATTTTATAAATTTAATATTTATAGATAATTTATAATCCTTTTATACAGATGGATATTAGTTCTCCAATAAAAGCAGAAAGAGAAGAAGTGATATCAAAATTTGCATAATATTTTTATGCATTATTAAGTTGGCCCCCATATAACATTTGAGATATGATGCTTTGATTATGCATGTAAAGATGCTTTATTTGAAAATTCACACCTCTCAGTCATTGTAATAAAATAAAAAAAAACATTATAAATGATTCTCATTGATAAAGTGTTTAATATCTGCTGATGGCAATAAAAACTAAATGATGTTTATTTCGTTTCCAAGACAACTTTAACAACAGTTTTGTTGGGTTATACGAATCTGCAGTTTAGAAGTCCGTTTATACGTCTATACAGTATATATTAAAATGTGTTATTTTTAAAGCAATATAATTAAATTTATTTGTAATTATCTGTAAATTAAATATCTGTATTTGTTCTACCAATTCTGTTATTTATTTATAATCTGTAACCATATCGAAAGAATTTGTGTATTTCAATATTGTAATTGTTAATATTGCTGCCAATCTCTCCATATAAAATTTTTTCTCAGTTTAACCTTCAAAAAAAAAATCATGTTTAGGCAAATACATTTCATTCTTATCCTCAACAGGAATATATACAGGGGATTCAAAAAGGTTGTGCCAAAATGTACAGACTGGTAGAGGATAAAATTTTGCGTAGAAAAGTTTAGTCGCATTTTTTGATTTGAGTAAGTTTTGTGACATCATTTCCAGTTCAGTCAAAAACTATTTTAAAAATATGTTTATTTGCATTTTTAAAATCATCTATAAATTTTAACTACTAAAAAAGTATCCTAAAAAATTTAGAGCATGGAGAACAGACTGTTTATTAAATTAGCCATAGATTATTTTAATGAAACGTAATTGTTTTACCAACACAGCATTCGTGTTCATACAGCAATTTAACTTTTGAAAATTATTACATTCGAAAATGAATGCTACAATGGTAAAACAATTATGTTTCATTTAAATAATCGATCGCTAATTTAATAAAAAAAATCTGTTCTCCATGCTCTAAATTTGTGAAGACATTCTATTTAAAAATGTAAAATATTGTTTTAAAAAATAAAAGTTTTGTAAAATGTTTTTATAAATTTATTTATTTTTCAAAACTGATGATTCAAGGGCCCCACAAAAATTTTCACTGATGGCACTAAAAGCTCCAGAACCGGTACTGCTTCTAACCAGATATCCAATCCAATCCAATCCAATCCTAGCCGTTCAATTGTGTCCAATTCTTGGCTATTCTATGGGTCATGTCCTTCCATGTCTTCCTGTCCCTGACCAATTCCCGCAGTTCCTCGATGTTCTTGCCCATGTGTTCTTCTTGATTGTATCCAGCCAACGGGTTTTCGGACTTCCTCTAGGTTTTGTTCCTCTCATCCTCCCCAGCATCACATCCTTCTCCAGCGAGTTGGCCTGCATCACATGACCGAAAAAATCAGCTTCTGCCTGGTGATCTTACCTTCCAGAGAAAAATAGGGATTGATGCACTCCAAGACTGACTTGTTGGTGACCCTCGCTGTCCAGGGGATCCTCAGGAGCCTTCTCCAGCACCACAGTTCGAACGCATCAATCTTTCTCCTGTCTGTCTTTGTTTGGATCCAGGTCTCACACCCATAGGTGGCACTGAGAAACACAATGGCGGTGACCAGTCTGCGCTTGGTGGTGATTGATACGTCCTTACACCTCCAAATTGGATTTATGTTGACCATCGCTGTGCATCCGAGGGCAATTCTTCGTGTGATTTCAGGGCGCCAGTCACCATTGCAGTCTACCTTGGAGCCCAGGAAGATGAAGCTGTCGACCACCTCGATCTCCTCATTGTTGATCTTTATATGGACTTCCTTGATGGCAGTGGTCATAATTTTTGTTTTCTTGATGTTCACTGAAGTCCCATCTTCTCACTTTCATTTTTTAGCTTCATGATCATCCGCTTCAGGTCCTTCTTGCTTTCCGCCAGCAAAGTCGTGTCGTCAGCAAACCTGAGGTTGCTTATTGTCCGACCCCCAATCTTCACCCCACTTCGGATTTCTCCAGGTCCAGTTTCTGCATGATCACTTCAGCATAGAGATTGAAGAGAAATGGGGAGAGGGTGCAGCCCTGTCTGGTGCTTTTGTTGATCTTAAACCAATTTGTATCTCCATATCTGGTTCTCACAGTAGCTTCCTGGTTCTGGTAGAGTGATCTGATCAATCTGATCAGGTGTTCCGGCACTCCCAGTTCCCACAGGGCGACCCAAAGCTTGCTATGCTCCACGCAATTGAATGCCTTGGTGTAGTCGATGAAGCAAATGTAGAGTTTCTTTTGGTATTCTCTGGCCTTCTCCATGATCCATCTAAGGTTTGCAATGTGATCGTGGGTCCCCCGGCCCCGCCTGAATCCCCGCTTGGACATCTGGTAGTTTCCGATCAATGACGTTGCCCAGTCGCTTCTGAATGACTTTCAATAGAACCTTACTAGCGGTGTGATATGAGAGCAGTGGTATTCGATAGTTGGCGCAGTCCCTTGTGTCTCCCTTTTTTGGTATGGGGATTAAAACTGACTACCTCCAATCAGCTGGCCACGTGCAAGATTTCCAAATCTGCTGGCAAAGAGCCATCAAGGCAGCTCTTGGGATTGGCCTGAGCAGTTCGGCAGGGATCCCGTTGATGCCAGGCACCTTGTTGTTTGGTAGCTGACGCATTGCCCACTCCACTTTGCTCTCAAGATGATCTGGTTCTTGTAGGAATACAAGAATTCCGAAAGCGCTTCTTTAAATTTCGTTAAAGCAATTTATCTACGTGAGTACAATAATTCCTGCTTATTGGCTAGTTGTAATTAAATATGTTAAAGTAAGCAGTGAATGAACATTTAGAATTTCAGGTAAAGTTTTATTGTAATAAATTGTAATATAATTTTAAATAATCTTGACCGAAATGTAGCATTTATTATTATTAAGGATTCAAAGGAGCTATTTGATGTTTTATTGAGATATGTTGAGCCTTTTATAACTCACTCAAAAAAAACCATGCTTTACCAATATCAGCAGCTGAAAGACTAGCACTCACATTAAGATAAAAGATAAATTTTATAAATATTAAATATTTATGTTAGCAAAATATATTTAACAGTATATTTTATAGCATAAAAATTAGCATTGTACAAATTGAATAAGGATTGCATTGGCTAAATGTATTGAAAAACTAATTTAGGATAAAATTCTATAAATCAGCAATTCTCAACCTGTGGTATGTGATGGACTTAAAAATGGTACATGAAATATAACTTTTTGAAAAATTATATTTAAATAATTTAATCAAAAAATTATAAAACTGGTATAAAAAAGAAATTAAAACTATATCTCCATTATATTGATTACTGTCTTTGTTACTCCTTTGTCATAGACAAAAATGTCCAGACTTATTGCACTGTAGGTCGGTCCTATACAGCACTAAAGCAAGTAAAAACATTTTTTATTGTGGCATAACGTTTTCGAACCGCTTATTAACAAATATCCTTAACCTGTCAAGTTCATGAGATATTGGAAATTAAGTCTAATTAGTATGCAAAAATTCACGTTGTGAAATTTCACTTAATTTCCACTGGAATCTTCTGAATTTTTATAGTTTATTATGCTTTTAACTCTCATTATATCAACGTGAACATTTTTTGAATTTTATTTCTTTTACAACTTTTGATTTTATACGAGATTGAACAAAATATGTTTTTGTATGAAATCTTAGCCATTTAATATAATATTTTTTATTTTTCTATAGCAACAAGCCCTCTGATAAAACAAGCTATCAACAAAGAATATTAGTCCTTATTTAAGAACTTATTGATAAAAATGAAGCATTATGCAAACTTTCATTAATGAAGTTATGTTGTATAATTATTTAAAAAAATCATATTTATTGGAATGTTTTTCCTTCATTTCAATAATTTTTATTTTAATTTTTTATGGAATGCAGATATCTTTGGTATCTTTTTAAGGCCACCACACAGAGTAATTTATCATCAGATCTATCATCTCTGACAATAAATCACTCCATGTGTGGTAGCCTTAAAATCAATATTCTAAAATATGATATTCCTCATAAGTTCCATAAAAAAGAGAAATACATATATTATATTAAATTCAATGAAACATTCTACAATATATTTTCTTTTAACAACATATTATTATTTGCATGATAACATATTAAAATAATTGAATAAATGTCACATTTCAGTAAAAAAATTTATAGCAATTCTCCTGTAGAGTACTACTTATTGATTACAAATATAGTTGTAGCTTTAATTTTACCTTATTACAGTGACAATGTCACCCTAATAATAATTTTTGAAAATAATTACATTTTATAAAAATACCTTCCATGTGATCTAGAAAGTATTTCTATTAAATATGACTGAGTTTCAGCCATTATTTTATTTTGCAAGTGATTTTGAATAAGGATATATTATTTTATAACTTTTATATAGAGATTATTATTACTATGATATATAGCATGTGTACATGCACTCACATATGATTACTCAAATATGATTACAAATATTTCAATAATTCCTTCTTGATGCAAATAAACCAATTTCTTGTTTCCTTTTTCAATAATTAAAAAACATTTGAATGTGTGTATACAATTTTGTTTGTTTATTTTTAAATTAAATTCATATTATCCATAGTTTCAACTTTTTTGATTTAATTTTTTATTTTTTGATTTATTTGGGAAATCAGTTATCTAGGATAATTCATTTTCCAACTATCCTAGTTAACTGGGAGTATACTGTATATCAAATTAACATAACATTAATATTCAGGTAACCTTTATAGTTAGATTCCTAGAAAATTTCATTTAGTGGAAAGCCATGTTATACTGGACTAAGAATCAATACATACAAGATGTGATTAAAAAATGCTGATAAAAATATACCAGTTTATTTTTCTTAATATCAGAAATTTAATTTTTATAAAAAATAATAGTAACTAAATAAATTTCTTAAATACTGTGATTACATATATATCAGATAATTTAAATTCATTTAATAGTGCAATCAACTGAGAATATTTTGTGCTGCAGAACAGCTTCAACTTCTGAAGTGTTTTCTGCAATATTTCATGCATCATCTACTTTTTAAAAAGTTAGTAATCTGGGTTTGTTCACTTCTGCATAATAAATTTTTGCATATTTCATGATATAGAGCTAAGTATATTTGAAGTTCCCTTTTTAATACTGGAATCTTTCATTCGAAGGGAGTCATAAAATACAAGAATTTTCCAATAGTTATTTGCTTAATAACTAGAAAACCATCAGCAGGGTATTGCAATAAATTAATGGAAATATTTAAAAATTGAATCTAATAAAAATAACAGATTTATCCTCACACAAAAATTTAAAAATATAGTTTATATGCAGTTTATCAAAATTCTCAGTGTTAGAGAAATTCATATATAAATATTATATTATATGCAAATTTTCACAAATTTTTAATTGTGTTGTAAAGTAACTTATTATATGAAGGTTGTAATATAAATATTTTATATTTATATAAATACATACATATAAAATATTGAATGTCATATATTGAATGTCAAATATTGATAACTGTCCATATTTATACAAATATTCATGCTACAATGATAACTATTACAACATTTATACAGAAATAAAAGTTTAAAAAGTGAATATATTTACAAAATTAATTTCTGCTAAATTTGACACAGATATTTATTTTTTAGTGATATTAAATAATGTCTCTTCTTCAGTTTGATACAACAACAGTTTGTTCTAAACTTAAAAAAATTAATAAATAAATTATTTAATACTTACTTTTGAACTAATCCATTGTAATAAACTAATTTCATCATTTCCATAATTTGATTCAGTTTGTTTCCTAAGCAAAACTGGTAGAATAGGAATTTTAGATAGGATGCTAATATCATGGCTGAAACTACAATTGCAAAAGATAATATCTATTATTTCAATTCTGCCATGATTTGCATCTATAAAATTTAATTTCAATTATTTTAAAACAAATTTAATATATTGTTTTTCAAATAATAAATATTTCATTATATTATTATTATATTAAGTAGTCTATTTTATCTAACTTGAAAACTGACATAAATCAAAAATATATCTTAAAGATTTTAATACATATATTATTTATTATATACTAATAAATATTGTGTACAGGCACTCTTCTAGTTACAAACATAATTTGTACATAAGTTTTGTTCATAAATTGGGTTGTTCATAATTCAAATACTGCTGTTATTTTAGTTCCAAAAGTACTGAAATAACTTTACATACTGTATTTTGTAATATATTTCACAACTGAATCAATTAAAACTTTTTATTTCACAGATTTGAATGAAAAGTTCCAAATATAGAAGGAAGATTTTTTATTTTTTGTAATATATTTCACAATATATTTAACTAAATATTAACTATTTTTAAAACTTTTTATTTCACAGATTTGAATGAAAAGTTCCAAATATAGAAGGAAGATTTTTTGATGTAACTGCAACCATCTTGAAATACTACTGTAATATGTAAAGTAATTGTGTAATTTTACATTATATTAGTTGCTAGAGTATTCTGTTTATCACATTGCTTAAAATTATTGAAGAGTTTTTGAAATTTCATGTTCATAAGTACAATTTGCTCTGAATTAGAGAAGTACCTATAATATATTCTTTAGCCATATTACTATAAATTTCATTTGTAAATTATTACTAATTTCAGCATTTCTAATTACACATCTAATATTGCATTCAAACTTTAAGATTTTCAATATGATCTATCAATTAATTAAAATACCATATACAGTTGCCCTCAAAAGTTTACACACCTTACAAAACATTTGTAGTTTTTTGAATATAATAAACAAATGACAACAAAAATTTATCATAAAAATCACACCAAAGTTATGTGTAGATATCTACACCAAAATTTTCTCCTCAAAATGGGGAATAAATAAAGCTTTATTTCAAAATAATCACCAAACAAAAAATAATGCACAAATAAAAAACATTCACTTTTTCAATTAAAAATAGTATAATCCACAATGTGCAAAGCTTTGCATATTTTCATGTAATCACTATATTAAAAGCTCTCTGGGAGATTCTAGAATTAGCAAAAAGGTATAAAAGTGGCTATATTCCTTCTGTATTTAGTATATATACAATAATAGTCAACATGAACAAAGGTAAAGAGCTCAGTGAAGATCTCAGGAATAAAATTGTCAACCTTTGTAAAACTGGAAATGGTTACAAGATCTCCAAACAGATGATGTCCAGTGATTGGATACCATCTGTTTGGATGATACCTTGGTTAAAACTAAAAGAAACTAGTTGAAATAATTAAAACTGGATGATGACTCTACCAGTTTCAATTATTGCGTCAATTACTGAAAAGTACAGGACTTATGGTACCATTGATACTTTTCGCAGGTCTGGAAGAAAAAGGATCCTCTCACCACGTTTATGCAGATGAATTGTGAGGGAAGTAAATATCAACCCTAGATTAACTGCCAGAGCTATTAACACTGAATTTTCCAAAGATGGAAGTAATATGTCTGAGTCAACTGTAAGTCACATGTTGCATGACAACAGTGTAGGCTAGTCATAGGACATGGAAGAAGCCATTCTTTTGTGAATGTCATAAGGACAATTGATTGAGGTTTGTTAAACAGCACAATGATTATTATTATTATTTCTGAAGCAAAGTGTTATGGAGTGATAAAACAACAGTAGAATTATTTGGAGAAAGAAGAACGAGGCATTTATAGAAAAATACCATCCCTACTGTGAAACATGATGTAGGAGTATTGTGCTATGGAGTTCTTTTCAGTTTCTTTTGTTTTTTTGGAACAGGGCAGGAGATTTGATCCATATACATGGCACAATAAATTCTCTTACTTATCAAAAGATATTAACTAATCATCTGAAGTCATCTACCAGAAACTTGGTTTATAGAGCAATTGGTTGTTCCAATCTGATAATAATCCCAAACATTTAGTGAAAATCTATGCAAGAATGGCTGAAGAAGAATAAAATCAATGTTCTGGAATGGCCTAATCTAAGTCTGGACCTTAATCCAATAGAAAATTTTTGGCATCACCTGAAAACAGCTGTACACAATTTGGTTGTTCCCAATAATAATCCCAAACATTTAGTGAAAATCTATGCAAGAATAGTTGAAGAAGAATAAAATCAATGTTCTGGAATGGCCTAATCAAAGTCTGGACCTTAATCCAATAGAAAATTTTTGGCATCACCTGAAAACAGCTGTACACAACAGACATCCTAAAAATTTGAGTGAAGTGGAACAATTCAACATTGAAGAATGGTCTAAAATTTCTATTGACATATGTGAAAAGCTTATTAGGGCTGTCCCAATCATCTTAAAGCAGTCATTATTGCAAAAGGTTCATTAACACATTATTAATTCCAAGGGTGCAAATATTTTTGATTTGTACATTATTTTTTGTTTGGTGATATTTTCTGCAAATTAAAATGGATTATTTTGAAATAATATTTTAATTCTCATCCTGAGGAGAAAACTTTGGTGTAGAATAAATTTTTGTTAAGACATTTTTTTCCATTCTATTTAAAAAAACTATAAATGTTTTGTCAACTTTTGAGATATAGATTGTAGATGTGTAAATTTTTGAGAGCAACTATATATTCATGTATGAAATAATCCAGGTATAAGCCAACTCCTCTGACTCAATTTTATTGTAAAATTTGAAACCCATATATAAGCCAATCACTCAATTTTCAAGTATAAGAGCAAAATGATATTCATTAAAATAAACAGATAATTTCTTTTATAATTTAATAAGTTTCCAGATTCAATCACTATTGGAATTAATATGACCACTTAAACAAAATTCCAAAACTTATAGCATTGAAAAGCCATGACACAATGCAAAGAGAAAACTAGCTAGAGAATATGACATGAATGTGTTGCATTACAATGCTACACATTCATGTTCTACTCTCTAGCTACAATGCAAACCTATTGAAATTTTTTGTTTAGCAAGAAGTATTAAAGAAATGTTAAAGGTTTCTATTATTCTAAATCACAACAAAAATATTTGACAAAGTTAAACAATAAAACAGTCAGAATATACAATAAGCATTTTGTTGTAACTGACAGAAGTGGAAAGCAGACCAGCACGTTTTCAGAAGCATAAATCTGATGTTCAAAATCAGGTGTAAAATAATCATTTAGTATTTTCTAAATAATCAGAACTATCAAAAAATACACAAATTGTCAATTAGAAATACCAGTGCACAGATTACTATTTTTCCTATTTTTAATATTAACTTATAATATATATAGTAATAGTCACCTTGTTTATTTTCTAAAAGAGATCAGTCTATACATTTTTGATCTTATTTGTGAAGTACCTAATAAATTCATATTTTTGAATATATTTAAATATAAGCATTTGCAATCCATATATTTTTAATAATAGAATTGAGAAGAAATAGGTACTTTTTAAAATAAATATGGCAGATCCTACCTGTATCTTGGAACAAGTTAATAATGCAAAGAGAATTTATATAAGCATTTGCCATCCATATATTTTTAATAATAGAATTGAGAAGAAATAGATACTTTCTAAAATAAATATGGCAGATCCTACCTGTATCTTGGAACAAGTTAATAATGCAAAGAGAATGAATTATAACTGATTTATGTATTTTTTATAAGATTTGTGTAAGATGTAATATTTAAATACTTAAAAAATGTCAAAATTATGTAATCATACATATCCATATATTTTTAGCAAAAAAATTGAGAGAATCAATAAGATGATCTTTTGTTATTACAAATGTAGCAGATTGCAAGGTTGCCATGAAGACACAATAGAAACACATTGTGACTGAGTCAGTAAATCTTACTATATTTGAAAATTTTTTCCAATTTTTGACTGATGTGTGTATAAACAGACTGTACTTCAATATTTTTTGGAAAAATTTTTCAGCATATATATGAATATACTATATATAGTGGTATTGAACATCGATGTTTTAAACATTGATGTTTTAGTATTGATAGTCAACATTTTTCCTGTTTATGTGGTAGAATTGACATTTGTTAAGTAATATTACATAATATTTTTATAAATGGAATTTGTGGTATTGAACATCGATGTTTTACTATTGATAGTCGACATTTTTCCTGTTTATGTGGTAGAATTGACATTTGTTAAGTAATATTACATAATATTTTTTATAAATGGAATTTTTTATAATTGGTCTAGCTGGCAATATGATCTAGTACCTTGGTTTGTCACCTGAGACCCGTGTAAAACACTAGTCCCTTTATTTACTTAATATTGGAAACACTTTTGGTTTCTTTTTTTATTTCAATCTAGCTGGCAATATGATCTAGTACCTTGGTTTATCACCTGAGACCAGTGTGAAACACTAGTCCCTTTATTTACTTAATATTGGAAACACTTTTGGTTTCTTTTTTATTTCAAAGTATTTATACTTTTACAATTCAGTAGGTATGCTCTGAAAAACTCTCTCTGGCAACATTTTGCTAAAAATAAAAGTAATTCTACAACTTGCAAATATTATTCAAAATAACTGAAAACTAGTGGTAATACCATGAGTTTAAGGTGTCATGTTGAAAGCAAACATCCACAAGTTCTTGGAGTTCAGAAAGAATTGCAAAAGGAAGAAAAATGTTATCGAGATACTGACGAAGCATCATCGTCACTACTTCTCCCAGCAAAACAAAGAAAAGTTTCTGAGACATTTAAGGGAGAGTTACACTAAACTTTGACTAAAAATGGCTAAAATATTGATCTCTTGAAAATTGATATTTAATCTTTATTTCTTTTACTATCAAATAGCATTTGTAATTTTTTGAAGAAAGCATAATTATGCTTTTGAATAAGTGTAATTAAAGAAAATAAATTTAAAAGTATTAGCTTATCTCGAAGAACAATCACAAGAAGGATTGAAATCATTGCTGAAAATTTGAACACTCAATTAATGGCCGATCTGCAAAATGAACTAATATGGTACTCAATTGCACTTGATGAAAGCTGAGGAAATCAAATATTCAAAAACTAACATAGAAACATGAATTTTGGCTGATATATATTATATAATTCAATAGGAACAAGATAGGGTAGTTTTAAGTCTTTTAAATTAATATACAAGGGCCGATATGTATTATAATTCAATAGGAACAAGATAGGGTAGTTTTAAGTCTTTTAAATTAATATAAATTGGATTTATCAATTTTATAATAAAAAAGTAGGAAATTTACTGGTGTATGAAAGTTGAATAATATTTTGTTTTTAAGTATTAATCCTATGTGAATGAAACTTATCCTATCTTGTTTTGACATCATTTCTGAAGGTAGAGAGTATAATTTCTTTATCCTAACATTTATATTTTTTACAAATTTGATTTCCTAATAAAACATCATAAAAA
>AYEL01091349.1:0-12549 GCA_000484575.1 Olivierus martensii
TTTTTTTTAGAATATATGAGAAAATTTTAATTGTAAAAACATTAAATATAGTATTCTCTCTCATATATATAAATTTCATAACATTAACTTCAAAATTAAAAAAAAATAAAAAAATTGGTGTAACCCTCTCTTAACAGCATTGAGGAGTTCAAATCAAGTGGTTCAGCAGAAAATGATAAATCAAGCTCTAATATTTATGGTGTGTAAAGACAATAAGTAATTGAGAATTGTGAAGGCTTTCAACATTTTGTAAAGACAATAGCATCTTTGTACAAAATTCCTTCTCAACCAATGATTAAAACACTAATTTCCAATAAATATAGTAATATGGTATCCATAGCCAAACAGCAGCTTAAACAAATTCTGAATTGCTATTTTTTACATTGGCAGGATGGAAACTAGCAAGTGTCCAGGTAACATCAATGTTAGAAAACATCATATTTTTTGTGCATTGTCAGTAATAACTATATTGACACATTCTTCATCTATTTCCCAGTATTTTATCAACTGCTTTAGTTTATTACCTAGATACTTGCTAGTTTCCATTCTGCCAATATAAAAAAATCGCAATTCAAAATTTCTGTTTGAGCCGCTGTTTGACTATGGATACCATATTACTATATTTATTGGAAATTAGTGTTTTAATCATTGGTTGAGAAGGAATTTTGTACAAAGATGCTAATGTCTTTGCAAAATGTTGAAACCTTCACAATTCTCAATTACTTATTGTCTAACATTGATGTTAGAAAACATATTTTTTGAGTATTGTCAGTAATAACTATATTGACATATTCTTCATCTTTTTAACATTGATGTTTTTGGGATTGATGTTTTCTAACAATGATGTTACCCTTTCAATGGTTTTACTGATGTTAAACATCGATATTTTCCTATCGATGTTCTTTTTGATTATTGTCAGTAATAACTATATTGACATATTCTTCATTTTTTAACATTGATGTTTTTGGGACTGATGTTTTCTAACATTGATGTTACCCTTTCAATGGTTTTACTGATGTTAAACATCGATATTTTCCTATCGATGTTCAGCTGTAATATATAGTGTTGAAAATTTTGCAATAATGTTTCAATAACAGAATTTTTTTTTAAATTAAAAGCAAGGTAAAATTAATAATGAAAGAATGAAATAATGATAGAAATGAAATGATTTCTAGAATAATGAAAAATATTAAAAAACACTTTTGAGAAACCGGCATAATGAATAAAACTAGATAGTGTCTGGAGTAATATAAGCCAACAGAATAGTTTGGAACTGAAAAAAAGGAAGAACTGGAAAAAAATATCAAAAATAAATTATTTATCTATTTTGACAAAGTTTGATATTCATATATCTAAAGAAAATTATACAAAATGTTTGTAAATAAACAATATTTCAAAATCTTAAATAATGTATGAATAAATATAAAGATATACAGCACTATCAGGAAAAGAAAATTTAGTTTAGAAATGTTTTTGTCCTATCTTGTTAGATTTTTTTTTTTACACAAATAGGTCAAAACATTTCTCAAATAAATTTTTCTTCCTGATTATTGCAATTTAGAAATGTTTTTGTCCTATCTTGTTAGATTTTTTTTACACAAATAGGTCAAAACATTTCTCAAATAAATTTTTCTTCCTGATTATTGCAGTTTGTTTTTTATATATTAATTTTACATCAGAAAGTGAAGAATGAATATATGAATAAAATAACAAACTTAATTTCTGATTCTTAAATATTGAAAAGCATATAAATTGAAAAATTAATTTAAATACAGGCAATTCTCAACTTACGGCCACTCATATTTATGATGGGTGATGGAATTGATAAATAATTTTATTATTGGTCACATGCATATGAATCCTTGCACAATGGCCTGATATGCCGAAAATATCCTTTTTGTGTCTTGTTCCTATAGTTATATATTTGTTAAGTTTACTACCATAAAATATAGTGTCATAATAAATATTGCAAAGATTTTTAAACTTTAAGCATATACTTATAATATTATTTCAATACTGTACTGATTTTTTACAGATGGCCAGCACACTATATTCTTTCTTTTCAGGTCTCTTAAAACCGAGAAACATTTCTCAACAAAAAAGAAACTGCATTGAAATTTCCACTCTCAACAACACGATAATAGATAACTGTCCTTCCTCAATATTTTTTTAGAAAAATTTTTCAGCATATATATGAAAACATATACTTATAATATTATTTCAATACTGTACTGATTTTTTACATATGGCCAGCACACTATATTCTTTCTTTTCAGGTCTCTTAAAACTGAGAAACATTTCTCATCAAGAAAGAAACTGCATTGAAATTTCCACTCTCAACAACACAGTAATAGATAACTGTCCTTCCTCAATATTTTTTTAGAAAAATTTTTCAGCATATATATGAGTATAATTTTGCAATAATGTTTCAATAACACTTGACTTTTTTATTGTTTAACTTTGTCAAATATTTTGTTGTGATTTAAAATAACAAACACCTTTAACATTTCTTTAATATTTTCTTCTGAACAAACACTTCAATAAAATTGCATTATAGAGAAACACTACTGGATATAATGCAACACATTCATGTCCTACTCCCTAGCTAGTTTTCTCTTTGAATTGTGTCATGACTTTTCAATGCTATATGTCTGGAAACTTATTAAATTATAAAAGAAATTATCAGTTACCCTCAAATTTAGGACATTTCCAACTTTAAACTTCTCTGACTTATGAACTCAAGAGTTCAAACTGAACCTCATAGTAAGTCAAGGAATATCTATATATAATTCACAAGTCAAAATTTGGAAAATTTAAAATAAGTTGAAAGTTGATTAACATGAAAGAATTACTAAAGAATTTTCTCATATCTACCATCACTATCTTTAACCTCCTGAGTGCTGGTGATTTTTGAAATTAAACCTAATTAATAGATTTAATTTATTAAATTAAAATTGTGAGATCTCATTTAATTTTCATTAAAATCTTTTTGAAATTTTTTGTGTTTGTTGCATTTTTTGCTCTCTTTCTAACAATGTAAGCATTTTATAGAAATTTTTTAAACTTCTGATTATGTATATCACATTGATGAAAATGCAATTTTTTAAAGAAATTTTAGCTATCTGATGAAATAGTTGATATTTTTAGATAACAAGTCTACTGAACAAAATAAGCCATGAATGAAGAAATTAGGTCAAAATTTTCAGAAATTTACAAAACATTAAGAGTTATGTAACTTCTGTTGAAGTTACATCATATAATTATTAAAAAAATTACATGAATTTTTTGAAATATTATCGTTTTTATTAATATTTCATATTTATTAACTTGTTCTTACTTCATTTACACAACTGTTTGCAGAACTTTTATAATTTTTTTTATTTATATCAAAAAATCCTAATATATATGAAAAAGGACTCATCTCAAACAGTTATATTTTCTTTTTCTCTAATTGGACCACAAATGGTTTATTGTAGTATCTTATGCAATATTTTACACTGATGTGCAAAATATACTTGGCTGAAATTTCTGGGAAGTGAGTGGCTGCTGTAAAGCAATAAAAGTAATAAATCCCTTTAAATGGCCTGGGAAAGTTTCATTTTTCACAATTTTCTCCTAAGTTTTGATGAAATTGAAACAAAAAATGAACAATTAAGATTAATTCTGTTAAAATAAACTATAATATATCAATATTTTCCTATTATCTACAATATTTTCAGTTTTAAGCATTTTATAGCTCATCATATGAAAAATTCAATTTTATTTAAAATTTCAAAAATATTTATCAAATCACATAACTGGAATAACTTTGATAGATTACACTATAAAATTAATAGGATAAGATAAAAAAATCCAAATCCTATGAAGTTGGTCAAATATAATAAATGTTTGTTTACATGTAATTTAAAAATAATTTTCCAGCAACTGAAAAAATTTAGGAACCACTATCAAAAATGCATATTTCCAATGAATGCACACAAAAAAAACTGATCTGCAAAAGCTGCATTAATAATATTGGGACTGAATTTTTTTTCTCTTTTATTGGTTTTTGTTCTACTTCCTTGATGTCTATTCACATCAGAAGCATAGAATGGATTAAAGAATAACTTTTTTTTTTAAATTGATAGAGAGAAAATTACCTTTTGAAAACGTTAAGGATATAGAATACCACTTCCTTGCTGTCTATTCATATCAGAAGCATAGAATGGATTAAAGAATAACTTTTTTTTTAAATTGATAGAGAGAAAATTACCTTTTGAAAACGTTAAGGATATAGAATAACAACAACAGAATATAAATTCAATATTAAATTATTTTAACATTAAGAAAATTTATTATAAATATAGATTATAAAAATAAATTATTTTACCTTTTTAAAAGTTCCACGTAATAATTTCGTAATTTTAAATATTCTTCAAAATTTTTTTCAAAACATTCTGCTTTATTTTTGAAAGAACTGTAAAATATATAATTATATTAATTTTTTTTTAATCAGTTAATTTAAATTATTTCTTAAGAAAGTTTTTTTTATTATAGTGTGTTAAAAATAGCATAGTTTTATAATTTATTCATAAGCCATTGTTTAATGCTTGTATGATATTTTTTCTTAAATAATATTTCTTTATAATTATTTTAAAAGATAAGATTCATCAAATATATATTACAGATACATACATATGGACAGGATAGCCAAATTAAACTATCCTTATTCAGAGCCTTCTGTAGCCCAATCTAACAACAAATAGGGAGATTAGAACATAGGAAGAAAGATTTTATGGAAAATAATTGTTCTAAAAATCTTTTATTATAGTGTGTTAAAAATAGCATAGTTTTATAATTTATTCATAAGCCATTGTTTAATGCTTGTATGATATTTTTTCTTAAATAATATTTCTTTATAATTAATTTAAAAGATAAGATTCATCAAATATATATTACAGATACATACATATAGACAGGATAGCCAAATTAAACAATCCTTATTCAGAGCCTTCTGTAGCCCAATCTAACAGCCAATAGGGAGATTAGAACATAGGAAGAAAGATTTTATGGAAAATAATTGTTCTAAAAATCTCCAATAGAGTATATATCTGCCACAAATGATTATACAAATGTTAAAATTTTTTTTGTAGAAAGTTTTTTGTTAATCTACATTTGTTTAACTAAAAACTTTTTCATAAGAAAAGTTTTCTTCTTAAGTTTTGTTATTAGAAAATTTTATTGTTATAAAGTTATGTTATTAGAAAAGTTTTCTTCTTAAATAGTTTTGATGTTAGAAAAATATTCTTGTAATAAAGTTTTTTGTAATAAAAGTTTTCTTGTTAAAAAGTTATGATGTTAGAAAAGTTTTTTATTAAAAATTTTTGTTGTTAGAAAGTTTTCTTCTTTATCTATATTTGGGTAAGATGATTTACCATCTTAACCTATCATGCCTATCACAAATTAATATACACATGACACAACATGTATATGGTTTGTTGATGAGATGTGATTTTGATTTAAGGCAATACTTATGCAAATTTGATTTGTCAATGCCACGCGATTTCAATTTAACGCAATATTCTCTATGTATATGTCTAATGTTAAAAATGAGTTCAACAATGAAATTAAGTAAGGTTCAATAGTTTATGATTAATCAAAAAATGCCATCATCTATGAATTAAAGCTTCAAAAGATTAAATTCTATAGCAATTAGAATATGCAGATTTGAAAATTTCGTATATCCAATTTACATAAGTAAAACATTGACGTGTGATTCTTTTCATCTATGAAATCATATATGAAAAGAAATTAATTTATTTTTATATCAAAATCATTTTTTTCTCAATCATAATTTTAATAGTTTTCTAAACCTGATGAACGATTTTTTGTTCATTCTGCCTCAATGGCTTTTTTTAGAAAATCAACATTCGATTTACATCTTGAAATATGTTCAAAAAATGATTTTAAAAAATCATCAGTTTCTTTTAAAGAAAATTCCATTATTGAATGCAAAGATTTCTATAAGACCCTGGAACATCCAACTGCGATATTCTGTGACTTCAAAAGTATATAAAAAAATGTATCAGGACCATTGCCCACAACAAGCTCTAGTTTTATTAAGTCCCAGCAGATACATCAGGTAATAAATTATTTTATTCTCACAATAGAAAATTTGAGCAATATCATATACTCAAAATTTTATTGCAGCAATCGTGCCATCGATGAGTTTTTAAAAGAAATAAATGATCTTTCGGACTCCCTGCTAGAGAGAATAAGACTCAATTTTAAAATAAATGGATTGTATCAAAACTTGAATTTGGATAAATGTCATATTTGTAGAGAGAAGAAGAAGTTTCTCTTCCCAGAGAAACTAAAGTACTAGATCACAATCATAGAAGAGAATATAACAATATCAGAAATTTCGTTCATTTGCACTATAACCAGCAGTATTATTTAAGCGCATTCATTCCTGTAATATTTCAGAATTTATGCAGTTACAATGGACATTTTATTATCAAGAATCTATCTCAAAAATATGCTAGATAAATTTCTCTAATAGCTTTAAATTCACTGAAAAATATTGATGTTTTTCCATTGGTCATTTTTGATTCATTGATAGATGTCAATTTTTAAACTGTAATCTAAATGAACTTGCTGAAAAATCTACAAAAATTCAAATTTAGTTTTCCTATTTTCAAAAGATATTTTGCAGAAGTTATAAATAGATATTTACTTAAAAGAAATGGAGTTTTTCCATACAGCTATTTAGATGATAAATTGGTACTAAATGAAACTTGTTTGCTTCCCATTTCTCGCTTCTATAATGATATCAGTAAATCATACATTCTTCGAAATTCTATCAGGATGCCCAAATGAAGTTTGAATACTCATTGCAGAAGTGTTAAAAAGCATAGATATTACTATATTATAATACTTATTTCTCTTACAAAAAATGTGATTTATATTTAAGATGGATGTTAATTGATTGTGTATTTTTAATTAAGAACTAATCATGATATTTACCTGGCAATATCTTCTAAATTTGCCACAACTGCCGCCCAACCTTGCTGTTGTAGATGTTGATCATATACTAATCTTTCACAAGAAACCCTCTGATTTTTAGCCAATTCATAAAAATGCTGAATTAAAAAAAATTAGAAATCAATGCATAATCAATAGTAGTATTAGCAGGCAATTAAATGAATATACAGATCATATTTGATTAGAAAATTACTCAGTAACAAAAGTTAGAAACTTCTTAATTTTATATTTGGTAAGATTATTTATCTTTTTAACTTATGTACCAATTAAGATATTAAACTTTTTAATGTAATAAAATCAAACAATATCAAATTTTTTATAACAACTATATATCTTCAACAAACAAGTATGAAATCAAATTTTTTTTTATACTTGATTAAAAATTCAACATAACATGATGGAGCATGTGATTTAATATATCTCAATGTGATGTGATACTTACACTGACAAGACCTGAATTTTTATAATGCTTTAAGAACTTAATAAATCTCAATACAATATAATACTTAAATTGCAGAGATGCAATTTTTATAACATACTGCACAATGCCATGCAATATGATGCAATCTAATTTTCTATAAATACTTTTATAAGTTCAGTATCAAATTTCTTATATATGCTAAGAACTTAATAAATCTCAATACAATACTTAAATTGCAGAGATGCAATCTAATTTTCTATAAATACTTTTATAAGTTCAGTATCAAATTTCTTATATATGGGTAAAGTTAAAAAAAATTTAATAAAGTAACACTTGGATATTGAATTTCCAACTTTGCTAATAACTATCTAGATATCAACATTACTATTAAGTACATAGTAATCAAGATTTTTTATCTGATATTTGAACAGCATTATTTAAAATTATTCCATACAATTTATTTTATTTATTTATTACAGTGTTACTCGGATTTTATATTTTTCAGGGGTGAAAATGAAAATAATGTAAAATAAAAGAAAACAGAAATTAAGGGAAAAGCAAGTTAGAGAAAATATGTTCATCCTGATTTTTTTTATAATAGTATTTAAAGTGAAAACAGGTAGTTCAAGTTCGTTACTGAGAAATTTTCTTGTTTCTGTACATATATTTTAAAATAGAAACTTTCATTTAAAGTAAAGCTTTTTTTATTTTTCTTTCTTTTTCTATAAAAATGGCTATTCTGTCATTTTTATATTGAAAACATAGGTCACCCTGGTTTACAAGATTAAAATATTTAAGAAAATGCTTATAAATCAAATTCTTATAAATCAGAGACAAAATATCATTGACTTAAATAGAAAAAATTGCAATGCACTCCTGAATCTCAAAATTGTCACTCATTTTTCATTGAAATATCTTGACATACCATCTAATAATATAAATGATGGTAAAATTACAAACTATTGAAAAATAATGGTAATTCAATAATTAGTATTAATTTTCATAAAAACAGTTTTAACCTCTTGGGTGCCAGATATTTCAATTTCTGCCTATAATCACATGCTGGTGATTAATTAAAATTAAGCCTAATTAATATGCAAAAACTTAATTTAACATATTTTGATTAATTTTTGATGAAATCTTTTGAAATTTTTTGAAGTTTATAATGTAACAGAATAAGCCATGAATTTTTATGAATTTTTTTTGTAACTTTTTGTTATGTAAACAAGATTGCAGAAAACACGCTTTTTTTATATAAAATTTTAACCATTCAACAAAATAATTGATATTTTTAGATATTTTATTCAGAGGATATATTGCTAAGCCATGAATGAAAAAATTTGATCCAAATTTTCAGAAATTATTTACAAAAAACCAAGCATTGCATAACTTCTGTTGAACAAAGGCTATGTCATAAATTATTAATATTTCACAAAATTGCACACAAAAAAACAAAGCTCTAAACAGGATAAATATATTATTATTTATCCTGTTTAGAGCTTTGTTTTTTGTGTGCAATTTTGTGAGTGTAACAGGATGGCTTCAAAGTTCTTATTAATATTTCATATTTATTAACTTGTAAAAATGATAAGGACAACTTTTAGAAATTTTTCTATTTATATCAAAAAATCCTAACATATATGAAAATTAACATTTTTTTTGTAAAAATGATAAGGACAACTTTTAGAAATAATTTTTAGAAATTTTTCTATTTATATCAAAAAATCCTAACATATATGAAAATTAACATTTTCATATATCTCATACCTAAACAGCTATAATATATTTATGTTCCTCTAGTTGGACTGCAGATAATTTATTGTAGCAACCCAATATCACATACTACAGGATAAAGTAGGCTTAACTGCAATTTCCCAGGAAGTGAGTAGCTGCTATAAAGCAATAAAATTGCCACTCTCCTTTAAATGGCACAGGATGTTTATGTTTCATTTTTTACAATTTTATCCTAACTTTTGGTGAAAATATAACAAAATATGAATGATTAAGATATATTTTTGTTTATTTTTACAGAATTAACCAGTGTGTCCCTATTATCTACAATATTTTTTCAATTTTAGGTATTTTTTTTAACTCATCATATAAAAAATTCAATTTTTATTCAAAATTTCAAAAATTTATTTTAACACACTGGTTAATTCTGTAAAAATAAACAAAAATATCCTATTATCTACAATATTTTATCAATTTTAGGTATTTTTTTAACTCATCATATAAAAAATCATATCCTATTATCTACAATATTTTTTCAATTTTAGGTATTTTTTTAACTCATCATATAAAAAATTCAATTTTTATTCAAAATTTCAAAAATTTATTTATTTCATCATAAAAATGTAATAGCTTTCATATAATAGACTACAAAATCAACAAAATGGGATTAAAAAAATCCAAATTCTACCAAATGGTTTCATTCAAAACAACACTTATAAAACATAGTTTTAACACAGATGTCCCTTGTTTTACACGATTAATTGGTTCTATGAAATAATCACATAACACAAAATCACGTAAAGTGAGTTGAATTTAGCATGGGTGAGATAGGGACAGGGATTTCTTCAAAAGGATAAAAAAATGAAAACTTTACACCTATGAAAAAAATCAAATTTTAATGAATGAATTATTTAAACTTATAAACAAAACACACAAATTTTAATGAATGAATGGCTAGATGAATGAATTTAATTAATACAAATCATAAATATCTATAATTAAACACTACATAATTCTGACAGTCTACATAGTTCAATGTTGAATGGACAGTCTGGTGAGTCTGGATCATCATACTCTTGCTCTCTTGAAGTCTCTGGGATGATATGCTGATGATCTTCAACTTTTTAAATGAAGCAGATGAGACTCAGCTGACAGGCAACATTCTTCCTCTCTCTATAAAGTTCTTTGTAGCAAGCAAAGCAGCTTAGCAGGATTCAGGAGGGGTTATCGTCATCATCATCATCATCATCATCATCATTATCATCATTATCATCATTATCATTATTATCATTATTATCATCAAAATACCTAATATGCATTTTGAAATTTTGCACTTAATCTTTATATAAGAAATCCATTATCATCATTATCATTATCATCATCAAAATACCTAATATGCATTTTGAAATTTTGCACTTAATCTTTATATAAGAAATCATTATGCAACAAATTAATAATAATAATAATAACCCCATTCCTGCTAAGCTGCCTCAAAGTGGTTGAGGGGTGTACATGGCTGGAATAGGTAATGCAAGTCTGAAATTTTATTTCTTGTAGGGTCACCCTGGGCTAGAAGGCTATTCCACTATGTTCAACTAAATGCTAGCAGGTATCCCCACCTTGGTGGTGTTTTTCCAATTTGTAATGAAACAAAGTAGAAAACGAAAGCACACCGGCTCGGACGTCGCCCAGGTTAACAAGGTCCGCGTCTGTGAGTTAGGCAGAGGCTCACATTCGGAAAGTTTACTACAGTCTCCCTTGGCCACTGGTGGCAAAAGCAGCACCAACCCAGTAGTAGTAGTAATAATAGTAGAAAAGGGAGGGAGCCTACCCAGCCCAAGCACCGCAACCAACAATGGTCTCTTGTGCACCCCCAATCAAATCATCCCAGAAGAAGACACATTTTTAAAACAAACAACAGTATTTTCCTCAATGGGACAGTTGCAAGATCCTCCAGAACAAGAAAATACATCCCCAAGAGATCACGCCTACAAAAGGGGCACACATTTACACACAAAATGTGAAGAGGAGTTTCCTCCTCATACTTACATCTTCTACACCCAAAGAGATCACGCCTAAGCCACGAAAGGGCCACACATTCACATAAAATGAAAGAGGAGATAGGGCTATCAACAAGCCCAATCAAGTGAAGATGTGTTCTATAGATGACAGTGCCCTGTAAGAAGCAAGATTGTTTATTAATCAAGGCTATAATAAAGTCTGACATCTTCTACACATCGGACTATCAGCAAGCCCAATCAAGTGAAGATGTCTCCTAAGATGACAGGGGGCTATCAACAAGCCCAATCAAGTGAAGATGTCTCCTAAGATGACAGATCAACAAGCCCAATAAAAGATGTGTTCTATAATGACAGTGCTGTAAATTCAGAGAAAGCAACTCTTTAGTTTGCTGAACAGAGCAACCCAAAATATTTCGCCTGCCTAAGACCTGAAGTAGACCTCCAGAAAGCATGATGCTGTTCAGTGAAAGCAACTCTTTAGTTCACTGAGCAGAGCAACCCAAAATGAGAGCCTAGCTGCTTAAGACCAGAGATAGATCTCCAGAAAGCGTGATGCTGGGCCGCCAGCCAGTCCTTGACAACCCGCAGCTGGGCTGCCAACCAGTCCTTAACAACCCGCCCAAAGACATCCAAACCAATGCCCAGGACAGGTTCAGGTTAAAAAAGAGGCGAGAAGCCCCTTCCCTGGCAAGCTTATCAGCAACCTCGTTACCCACAAGAAGCCCATTCCTTGGCAAGCCTATCAGCAACCTCATTGCCCCCAATCCTCTTGTGCCCTGGCACCCAAACAAGTTGCACCCTGTTCTTGGTGGCTAGTTCCTCAATGAAGCACCAACTCAAGTCAGGCTACTGCAATACACATACCCACAGTAGGAAACGGGTCACCACATCAAGCCCAACCAGCGTGTTTCCCTGGAAACTCAGCCAGAGGCCACCAAGGCTGGAAAACCATGCCAATTACATGAAATGGACAACAGACATGAACAAATTCATCATGCATACATACTACACAATTACAAAATTAGAAACCGACATTACAGGATACAGAAGGTTACTGTTTGACAAATTTACAAGCAGATACCCAAACATCACAGTTCAGAACAACGCATAGCAGATCAAAGAAAAACCATCATCCACAGAAACCTCATACCACACAGTACATTAGAAAGCATTAAAACCCAGGAAGCACAACAAATATTACAACATGAAACCAATTCACATGCACAAATAGAACATGAAGTGGAACATACACCAGAAATAACATACAGTGACGACAACATGCAGCCCATCAACAACACGCAGCCCATCAACAACACTGACGCAGACCTAATAAATAAACTCACTGACACACTC
>AYEL01091350.1:0-55717 GCA_000484575.1 Olivierus martensii
TTGAATCACAAGAGGTATCATGTTTTCAAAACCTTTGCAAGTGACCATATTAGGAACACCCTGATCCTAATATGGCTAGTGCATCGCTTCACGAAAGATATATGCTTCGAAAAAATTTATAAATATATAATTCACAAAGATAACCTAAACATGTAGGTTGACAATAACTAGAGATTCACTTCACCCACAATTGTTAAATGTTTTACAATCCGTGGAGCAGCTAATTGTAAACAATCACTGCATCTTGAATAATGAATCAAAAGCTTAACTTGCACATTTAACAATCTCCACAAAAACTGTTTATCCGTAGCTTTATGTCAGGCAAATACGTGTATAACTCCTTCTCCAGCGGGGACAGATCGTCTATGGCGACAATTACGAATAGAGGTTCCCAGCTTTTAACAATAATTTGAATTTTAGCTAAAATTACCGGGTGGCCGTATTAGGAATATGGCCATATTTGGTACACTTACCTTATTAATTAATATAATATAATATAATATAATATAATATAATATATATGCAATATATTAAACATTTCACTTATAATTTTGATTCCTAAAGTAAAGTTTTCAATTATTAGATTCAGTATTAGTAATTGAAACATAAACAAAAAACTTTACAAATTATTGTTAGCAACATTATCATATGTAATGTTATAGTTATATATGATGTAAATATTCAGTATATTACAATAATTATCTATTTCTTTTCTTGTATGTAGGCTGTATATATATTACATAATTATTTACATAAATCCAACTTATATAATATTTCTAAAAATGTAAGTCATATACAGGCAATCTCTAACTTACATACATCCAACATGCATATATTTATGTAGAATTATTTTTAGATGATTGGGCCTGAACCTGGATCCTCCAGAAGAATTGGAAGTGTGAGACTTGAAATTGAATCTGGATTATGTAATTAGTATGTGCTTATTTTTTAATATAGTTATATTAAAGAATAAGCACATATTTTTTGTGTTATGTCATTGTGACATACCAGTACTATATAATGCATGTTCCAACATATGCATGATTTGACTTATATAGGATTTCAAGTTCTACTCAACATTATTCATTTATTAATTTTTTTCAAAATGCACTATGCTTTTAATAATAATACAGTGAAACCTGTTATAGTGACCAACCTGACTGGTCACTTTTCACAGGTAGTCACTATACAGGACAGTAACCCTCCCCCTTCCCCAGAAGAAAAAAATAGATTTATCTAAACTGCAAATTTATATTAATTAAAATTGTCAACTTGTAGTCAAGCAATAATGATGGTGTTATGTCATTGTGACATACCAGTACTATATAATGTATGTTCCAACATATGCATGATTTGACTATATAGGATTTCAAGTTCTACTCAACATTATTCATTTATTAATTTTTTTTCAAAATGCATATGTACATAAATAATGTAATATGTTAAATAATGTATGTTAAATAATGTATATGTTAAATAATGTATAAAGTAAAAATATAAATTTGTATACTGTAGTTATTGTAAAAGTAAATACATAATCAAACTTAAATTAAATAATGTATAAAGTAAAAATATAAATTTGTATACTGTAGTTATTGTAAAAGTAAATTATAATATTTATTTTTTAATATACTAGTTTAACAGACTATTTTATCATAACAGAAAAATTCTAAGTAAAATGCAATAATTCCTCATGAAATTAATCTCCTTGGCCACTTTAGCAGGTTAAAATTTCATAAAATTAACTGAGTGGTCATTATCATAACAGAAAAATTCTAAGTAAAATGCAATAATTCCTCATAAAATTAATCTCCTTGGCCACTTTAGCAGGTTAAAATTTCATAAAATTAACTGAGTGGTCAATATATACATTAGACAAGTGATCAGTATATGGAACAAAAATAGCATTATATCCTATGGGAAATAAACCAACTTTTGAAATTTGATCTCTTTAGCTAGATGGTCACTGTATCAAGGTGGTTATTTTAACATATTTCACTATATTATCAATAGTAATATTAGCTGTCATAATAATAGTGTTATAATCATTGTTGTTACAATATTATGTAATACAATTTAATATATCACATGATATTGTAACAAGTGCATATTAATTCATAATGAAAATTTAAAAATATTTTGCATGTCAAAATCTTTTATATAAAGTTAAATTTACCTAAACTCTATTTATGCAAACCAAAGAGCAATAAGAATATTTCCGTCTTAAGATAAAATTTTATCAATTTAGTAAGAGTTTATTTAAATAAATAGTTTACTTGAAATAATAATGAGATGCTCCAATCATCTTGTGTTAAATCAGTTCAGGGAATAATTAATACACAAAATATGTAAAAATCAACTTGCTTCATATTGAATCCATAAAAAAACACAAAAGTTTAAACAGCCTATCAGCAAGTAAACGTTATACTCTATTAAAAGTGTTACTTGCTGATAAACTTTTGTTTTTTTTCTATGTATAGTTAATAGTGTTGCCGACTGTTTAAGAATGATGAGGCATTTAGTATTTATTGTGAAGGAAAACTTTTGTGTTTTTTCTATGAATAATTAATAGTGTTGCCGACTGTTTAAGAATGATGAGGCATTTAGTATTTATTGTAAAGGAAAAAGTTAAATTTACCTAAACTCTATTTATGCAAACCAAAGAGCAATAAGAATATTTCCGTCTTAAGATAAAATTTTATCAATTTAGTAAGAGTTTATTTAAATAAATAGTTTACTTGAAATAATAATGAGATGCTCCAATCATCTTGTGTTAAATCAGTTCAGGGAATAATTAATACACAAAATAAGTAGAAATCAACTTGCTTCATATTGAATCCATAGAAAAAACACAAAAGTTTAAACAGCCTATCAGCAAGTAACACTTTTAATAGAGTATAACGTTTTCAGACCTAAGACCGGTCCCTCTTCAGTACATTTCTACTCTAAGTACAAAATCTTTTTGTTTTTTTTCTATGTATAGTTAATAGTGTTGCCGACTGTTTAAGAATGATGAGGCATTTAGTATTTATTGTGAAGGAAAGAGGAAATTATAAATAGATATTAATTATTTATTGTTACATCAAAATATATATATATAATATGTAAGTTAATGATTATTGGTTATTTATAAAATAAGTCTTTATGTCGATGAGATCTACTTTAAAATAACGTTCATATGGGATCAAGTTGTTGGCTGTTCATGGTTGCTGCTAACTAATGGTGTATATTGTAACATTTTATTGTAGACCAATAAATTATTTACTTACTGGTTATTTATAAAATAAGTCTTTATGTCAATGAGATCTACTTTAAAATAACATTCATATGGGATCAAGTTGTTGGCTGTTCATGGCTGCTGCTAACTAATGGTGTATATTGTAACATTTTATTGTAGACCAATAAATTATTTACTTTTTTTGTTTAGACTGTTGGTGAATTGTTTAATTGGAGAACTTTGTAGAACCAAGAAAGATATGATTTTGGGAATAGAAATTACTGATGTGTTGGAATTATTTTGTTTATTGCTATTATTTCTGTGATCAACTTTATTTGAAAGATGTGTTAAAGATAACAAATTTAGATGTTAATTTGAGACATTGTATGCAACATTCCTGAATACATAAATAATTATATAATAAAATTTTACCTTTTATGCATGAATGTTCATTGCAAGTTTCATTGATTGGAGGAATTAAACTTGGATCACATTGACTAGAGGGAACAACACTGTCTATATGGAAGCATAAAATCTTTCGTGTTCTTGAACCTCCTCCACATGTCACTGAACACTTTAATAAAATAAACAAGAAGTTATATTGCTAATAAATTTTATCATAGTATTTTCAATAAAATAATATACAGTGATTAAGTTAAATATAAGCTAAAATTTAATGAAAAGTTTTTAATATATTTACTTATGTATAATTAAAAATTTTTAAATATCAGTCAATAAACTCTCATGTTAATCTATGCAAAAATAACTAAAATCACTGTATATTATTATGTAATATTCTAAAATCACTAGTAAGAGAGGAAGAATGGTATTTATAATAACATTTCTCATAACAAGAGATGAGAAATGTTGCACTTCAGCCATATTTGTGAAATATGGCTGAAGTGCAACATTCAGCCATATCCTATCACTTCAGCCATATTTGTGAAATAAAAAAATTGTGAATCTCTTGTGAAAAAATTTGAAATAAAAGCATTTACTCAAACTTTGAAATAAAAGATTTGAATTCAAACTAAGAGAAATATTTGTTCAAATTTCACAAGTAAAAGATAATACAGGTAATCTTTAACTTATAATGGGATTCAATTCAAATCATGCTGTCATAAATTGGATTTGATAGGAAGTTGAAAATGCCCAAAATTTATGGATTTTTCACAATTAAATTTTATGAAGAACTCAATACCACAAGAACCAGATACAATAAAGTATGCTTTCCATATATCAGACCATTGGGTGCAAGACTCAAACCTATTGAATTGAAAATATAGTAAACCAAAAACTGCTTATAACACTTATCTAATAACTTGATAAAACAGCACTAGATTGCAGCTTAACACAAACTATTTAATAAACAAACTTTATCACTAACGCTTTTGGCCTTATGGCCATCTTCAGACAAAAACAGAACATTCGAAAAAGAACATACAGTTACTATGAGAACAAATTAAACATGTTGACGTCATTTACATCAAGTAGCTTAAAAATAAACAAATGATTATGGTTACATGCAAGAAATTCCTTAAACAATCTAAAAAATAAAAGTATAATATAATATAATAACTACATTGTTTAAGCACATATTTGGACGGCTTCACTCATTATACGAAAGTTTACAGTTTCTTCATATTCCTGTTTATAGCGTGTTTCCACGTTTGTGGTGGATCCCACGCTAGACGGTCATTCAATAGCTTGCTTCTCTCTCCTCGCTTCAATATTTCAATTGACTCCGTGACTTCTGGCTGTGTACATTTTAAAACTGGTTTCACCACTCTAGTTTCATCCCATTTTATTGTGTTGTGGTGGATCCCACGCTAGACGGTCATTCAATAGCTTGCTTCTCTCTCCTCGCTTCAATATTTCAATTGACTTCTGGCTGTGTACATTTTAAAACTGGTTTCACCACTCTAGTTTCATCCCATTTTATGGTTAGATCGCTCCCATATGCTTCCACTGCTAAAGCTGTGGTTAATACTCCTTGTTCTATACTCTTCTTATGTTCCAAGAGTCTTTTCCTTAAGTTCCTTCTAGTGATGCCGATGTATGAGGCTTCCTCTCCGATATTCCAACCATCAACACGGGAACAGGAGAGGAAGCATATGGGAGCGATCTAACCATATTTCTAGTGATGCTGATGTATGAGGCTTCCTCTCCGATCCCCACGTCGAAGAGGAGCAATCTACAAGTCGGAGAGGAGTGGAGTCTATGATATTCCAACCATCAACACGGGAACAGGAGAGGAAGCATATGGGAGCGATCTAACCATAAAGTGGGATGAAACTAGAGTGGTGAAACCAGTTTTAAAATGTACACAGCCAGAAGTCAATTGAAATATTGAAGCGAGGAGAGAGAAGCAAGCTATTGAATGACCATCTAGTGTAGGATCCACCACAACCGTGGAAACACGCTAGAAACAGGAGTATGAAGAAACTGTAAACTTTCGTATAATGAGTGAAGCCGTCCAAATATGTGCTTAAACAATGTAGTTATTATATTATATTATACTTTTATTTTTTAGATTGTTTAAGGAATTTCTTGCATGTAACCATAATCATTTGTTTATTTTTAAGCTTCTTGATGACGTCATCATGTTTAATTTGTTCACATAGTAACTGTATGTTCTTTTTTCGAATGTTCTGTTTTTGCCTGAAGATGGCCGTAAGGCCAAAAGCGTTAGTGATAAAGTTTGTTTATTAAATAGTTTGTGTTAAGCTGCAATCTAGTGCTGTTTTATCAAGTTATTAGACAATTGAATTGCATTAACCAATCACAGAATTTACTGATTACATCACTGTCATAAATATGAATCATTGTAAATCAAGGCAGTTGTAAGCTGAGGATTATCTGTGCTTCTTTTTTTTGTATAGCCCAATGTTACCATTGATAAAAAAATTTTTCCTGCTTAAGTGCTGATATTGTAAATGAGGATTATCTGTGCTTCTTTTTTTGTATAGCCCAATGTTACCATTGATAAAAAAATTTTTCCTGCTTAAGTGCTGATTTTGCCTTTGAGTTTTTTTTCTAAATAAAAAAAATGCAGAGAAAATGAATATAGTTATATTACATATTTTTAATTTGGCATTTCAAAGAATGTTGCATTTAAATTTAACATAATTTAATCTGTGTAATAATATTCTATTTTATATAGAAAATAGAAGTTATGTTATTTTTAAGTAGCTGAAAATGATCTATGTAAAAGATTGAAAAAATTATGTATTTGATGCTAAATATATTTATAGCCTTAAATTTCCTTTTAATATTAACAATAATCATATTAATACTTAAATTTGAACAAGAATAATTCTTCTAGTATATTTAATCATTTCATTTAAAAGTTATCTTATACTTGTTCTAATAAAATATAAATTATATGAAAAGCTCACAGAGATATATAGTATTTAATATATTAAGTGTAATAGAAAAGTTGACTTATTAATCAATATATGTATTATAAATAATATTGATATAAAAACGATGCATTCTTTATAAATAAATTTATTAAGATAAAATATCAGTTTATTGACTTACTTTACTCCATGGTCCACTAAACCAGGAACCTTTACATGGTGCTCGAGTACAATTACGTACTGATGTAAATTTTTTCCCTCTCTTGCAATTATTATCAGGTACTTTTTTTACACTGTCACCTTTCCAAGCTCCACAAAATACAAAACGTGTTTGCACACCTGTTCCACATTCAGCAGAACACTATTAAAATAATGAAATTTTAAAATTATAAATTTCATAATTTGAGCAATTTCAAAAATGTAAAAGAGAGGCTAAGAAAATCTACTGACAAGAGAAGAAGAATTATTTGGAAGATATTGAAACAGACTGAAAGGAAAAGACAAGAAAATAGAACTAAAATTTTTTTGGGGGAAAATTAAACAATTTAAAACATTCACTCCAAGAACAACATATATCTGAAACAAAGATAAACTAATAATGGAAAAATTGCAGTCATAAACATGACTAAAATTTTAGGATCATTACCACTAAAATACAGAAATTTTAAGAAAGTCTGGCTTTCAATGCAGGAAATAAACAAGCCACTGAAAACTAACAACTCATCTGTTTGATGCAGAAGCTAATTTAACTATCTCTGTAAACAAGAAGCACTTGCAATGGATACTTTTGGGATATCAATAAATGAAAAGATTTAAACTCTCACAGCAAAGGTAAGACTAAATGACATGCTATAACAAAAGAAAAGAATAAAAAGTTTCTAAATTAATCATTATATAAGCTTCCTGAAATGGAAATTTGTCCAATGCCATGGTAATTTATAGTGTTGCCACCTCTCTGGATTTGACCCAGAGATTCCGGGTTTCAGCAAGTTGTATCCAGGCATTAGGTTTAAGTATTATTTCTCTGGGTTGTATAGTAAATCCTCCACATAATTATAAAAATAAATAATATTGTATATTAAAAATTCAGAACTTGTATGCAAAGCGTGTAAAGGACTAAAGAGGTCTGTGGCGCGTATCTTGTTTACGGAATAGCTGGTGAAATCAGTGGTCCACGTCCACAACTGGTGCAAGCACAGTACTAGCTACGTGCCATATAGCTGTCCCCACTCTTTGTATTGGCCTAGTTTGCATATGGCTCTTGTGTCTGGTCAGTCAGGAAAGATCTAACTTATATGCATATGTGGTAGGAATTTTTTCGATTATATGAAATACTTGGACCAACAACCGTAACAGGATGCGGATTGAGCTGGTAAAGGCAGAATTATGCACAAAACTTAATTTTAACATGAGCTATTGATAATTTTATGAATTCATAAAAATATCAAAAAATGCCAATTTTGTAAAGGCAGCAATGTCAGACAAGAAATATATATGGAAAAGTCTACATAAATAAACAAATTATTTATTATATGTTAATTGAATTGTTATAGATTGCACATTTTTCTTCTTGTTTATCTGTTATTATTTTATACATAAAAATATATAAAATGTTAAATGTATTTTTATTAATATGTATGTAATGTGGATAATAAGTAACTACTAAAAAAATACTATGTGATCATTAGAATTGTATTTAATTTGTAGGAATTTTGGAATGTAAATTTTTATTAATAGTAATTTATATAAATAAAAAAATTAAGTGTATATATGTGTTTTTTTTTTTTTTTTTAATTAAAAAAAAATAAAAAAATATAAAAAAATAATAAAAATTAAGTATATATATGTGTTTTTTTTTTTGTCATCATCTCTGGGTGATACCTAGGTCTGAGGTGGCAACCCTAGTAATCTAATTGGTTAAGACATTGTTGGGACACTATTCTGAAGTACCCAGTTTAACTCTGGACATTGGCAAATTTTTAATTTTAGGAAATTAGTTCTAATTAATAATTACTAGATGACACTATTTTAACATAAATCTAAATACCGGTAATTAATTATTAACTCAATAAATGATGGCTTGTAGCTTCGATTTAAAAACAATTACAGTTTATTCGTTTTAACTGTAATTTAGAACTAAAATTATATTTTAATTCTAAATTATCACACTAGAGGTTAATTTGGTTTAAGATATTTGATTTATAAACGATATAGAAAAATTGTTTAAAAAAAGAAAATGAATCCTTCTGCATGATTGCTTCTATAATATGGAAAAATATTAAGTTTTCTATTGATGATATCTTAATGCAAATAAAATATGAATTTTTAAAAATAAAAACATATACTAACATTTTATATAATTATACTTAATATGTCTTATATTAATTGGTAAAAATATAACTTTCTATACTTAAGAAAATTATAAACTATTAATACAATTTCAACATTATCAAATTAGTATATTAATATCACTTTAAAAATATTCAATTAACAATTTTTTTAGATTGTTTTCCTTACTCGACTCCATTCTGATGTATGCCATAAAGAAGTACATGGTTTTGCCTTTGGACATGGACGTGTTAACTTTGGTATAGGTTTATTACGGCATAAGTCATCTGAAAATACTTCACCTTTAGAATTGGCACAATAAACTTCTCGAGATTCTTTTTGTGGTCCACATTTATCAGTACACTACAAATGTTAAATATCTTTATTATTTAATCATTTATTAGAAAAAAATATATGTTTATTAACTTTTTATTAATTTAATGGTAAAGAAATGAAAATTACACCACTCCATTCTGTTACTATCCACTCTAGTCCTTCACAAGGTCTTATTGTGCAAGATTTTAGAACTGATGGTTTTCGTTGTAAATCACAGTAAGAGTCTTCAAGAAGTATTGTTTCTTGTTTTCCAGTTTCACATGATACTTCTCTAGTTTGATTTCCAGGTCCACATATACGATTACACTATAAATATTTAAAAATTTAGTGAACATTTATTCTTTTCATTTTATTTAAAATATTCAATAAAAAAAAATAATCATTAATTCACAAAATCTCCATAGCATACTACAATAAAAGAAAAACATCTCACATTACATAAATGAAAAAGAACTTTTACCTAGTAGCACTTCTGGCCCTTTTAAGGCCCTCCTCAGCTATACATAATAACTAAAAGATTCTATTTCTTATGTATACTTAAGAAAGGCCTTAAAAATGTTGAAAGCGTTACTAAAAATAAAAGTTTTTCTTCACTTATTTAATGTGATGTATTTTTCTTTCATTGAAGCTTGCTTTGGAGTTTTTGTGAATTGGATTTTATTGAGAAGCAGTATACCTATGGTTAGAAAAAATAATTACAATGTTTCAAATTCTGCTACTTATATAAAATTCTGCTACTTATATAATAAAACAAGAAATTTAAACAAGAAAAAATAATTTATTACTAGCTAAAGATAAATTATTGCTTTCCTGCTTAAAATGCTTGTTTTATTTTTATGAAAAAATAAAAACTTGAATTATATTTATTATATCTTTATTTTAGTGATATATTATAGAAATAAGATTACCTTATTTTATAAAAGTTATATTATTTCATAATTTTATTTAAAGGCAATAAAAAATTAAAATAGATAAAAACTTATTAATGCAATTCAAATATACTGTAATTTGAATAAAATACATGAATAATATACAGTGGATACATGTTTTACGAACCTCCAATTTACAAACTATGGTATATATTTTTATGAACTAATATTAATTAAAGCCATTCTCATTTATGAACTTTCGATTTTATGAACATTTCTGGGGTTCATATGAGTTGTAAACTTGAGAGTCCACTGTAATAAATTGAATTGCAATATTTTTATTTTATACATTGATATATTTTATGCCAGGGACAGCCAAACTGTGGCTTTTTGGTATCTTCAATGTGGCTCTGTACCATGAAAGTCAAAAGCAAATACTTATTTAAGTTAAACAAATTACAGATATATTATTCCTTTTTCTATTGTAAAAAGTAGTATGCATATATACAAAATAAATGCATCTGAAATAAGCAATTTTTGAAAACATTATTAAGATTACCCAGAAAATTGATGCTGTTCTCATTAATCCAAAAAGAAAATGCATTCTCAAGTATTTGAGATTCTCCTATGTGGCTCGTAGTGACATGAAGTTTGGCTACCCCTGCTTTATGCTTAAAAAATATTAAATATTTACACTCTATTTAATATTATGTAATATTTTTAATTGTATGAAGCAATATGCAATATTTAATTATAATAAAACAACTTGAAATTCTTTGAACTTTATGATAGAAATAATTATTTATTTCTATCATAAAGTTCAAAGAATATCAAGTTGGTCATAGTAGTTTTATTTTTATTCATTTTATTGATGTAATATCAAGTTCTATTTATTTCTGTTTTTATTTATTTTATTGTTTTTTTGAACTGTGAAATTTTCTTTTATATAATAATAATTTTCTGGAAAACTTTATTGTAAAGATACAAGCTCTAAGTAGGAAACTTTTTATTTCCAGAAACATTTTCAACCTATTGTGGACCTATCTAAGTTGATTACAACACTAAACTGAATAAAAGTGAAATTACTATATGACTATAGTAGTACAACATAGAAAAGAACCTGCTAGAGGGCGCTTCAACTTTGCAGGTGTTAATAGACTCTCCTATGCAGGGGTGTCTGAAGGGACTCTCCTCGATTTTCAATTATTATACGTGTATATACTGTATATACTACTTGTTTCATCTTGGACATGTCAGCCGAAAATTCTGAAATTTGTACATCCATCTCAGGCAGACCTTTATGAAGTGAATCATGTGAAATATTTAAAACATGTAACTGTCGAACCCTCCTAAACTTCATAAATATCACTAAATGGTATCTCCCAATGCGCCAGTTCGTTTCTGCGCAGGTTCTTTTCTAAGTTGTACTACTATACTACTGAAATGTGACATCACATTCACTATATATCCACACATGTATAAAAGACATTCTACATTATTTTTAATAAACATAAGATAGACATAAAATAATGCACAACGATAAAAACAACAACAATAATAATAATAAATAAAACAATTATGTCATATGGGTGTGATGTATCTCTATTTACTTACACACAGCAAGAGAAAACTCAACATTTTACCTATACAGTAAATGCAATAAAAATAACATAAATTATAAAAATAAAAAACGAGAAAATTTGAAGCTGTAAACAGTATAAATGAGATATCCTCTTTAGCTACATATCAATCACTGCCACATCATCAGCAAGTAATGTAGATTCAATAAAGTTTAGAATTTCTGCACATTTTCTAAATCTATTAATATGCAGAGTTGGCCATCTTTATAAGATCACCATTACTAAAGGAACATATCACTTCAGCTTCAACCCATTTGTATTTATATATTGTGCGTACAATGTATTCTTATATCAGACATAGATACTGTTTTATCATTCTGTGTAAATTTCATATTTTTTCAGTTTTTTATTAAATTGAGGTATGCTATATATACTTGCTCTATTCTTCATAGCTATTTTCTGTTTGTCATTATATATATTAAAAATCACATTTTTCCTTTTGAAAACCAATCTCTTCCTGGAGAACATTTCCAACATTTGATTAAAGTTCTTTATTGGGATGGAATAGCCAATTTTTAAATAAGCAAACATAGACAGGAACTTAAAAATCACATTTTTCCTTTTGAAAACCAATCTCTTCCCGGAGAACATTTCCAACATTTTATTAAAGTTCTTTATTGGGATGGAATAGCCAATTTTTAAATAAGCAAACATAGACAGGAGATAATATCATATTCTTTACTAAAATTTGCTTCCATCTTCTTCAAAATATTAAATAATAATCTATATAAGAAATCTTCCATCTACCCCATGTTTCGTAATACATACTTAAATCCAATTCTTAATTTGATTCCTTCTTAGAACAGTGTGTGTGAATCCATGCAGAATAAGGCTTGAAAAGCAATTTACTTGATTGAATACAAGATTGGATTGATAAGATTAGATAAATTTTTTGGAATATAGATGGATTTGTATGTAGGCTTCCTGCTAGTGATATAGTTTAAATATGTGATCTCATTGTCCACATTCAATTATTATTATTTACCCATATTATTGTTATTAACATTGTGCATTCTTTCATATTTATTTTATATTTATTAAAAATAATGTAGAACATCTTTTGTATGATATGTGAATATAAGTTTTATGATATATGTGAATATATAATGAATGTGATGTCACACATCAAAAGTAATTATATAGTAGTTTTACTTTTATTCATTTTATTTTATTTTATTTATTTATTTTTTATTGTAAGTAGGCTTACAGAAGGGTCAAAAATGTTTTGAAAATAAAATTCCTTCTGTTTCTAAAAAACAAAGACACACAAGGCTGCATGTTTTTGTTTTTTAGTAACAGGATGAATTTGTATTCCCATTGTTAGAGAGCATATCTTGAATTGCACTTATAACAGAGTATATTATAGAATATGGTACTTGTTATTTTTTTACAAAATAAATTTAGGAAAATATTTATTTTATAACAAAATATATTTATATTAATAGACTGCTCAAAAGTTTTTCCTTATTCAATTAATTATATTTTTATATTGGCATTTTCACTAATAGTGTGTTAATAATATCTCTTTAAAATCTGGCAATATCTTGATTTCCAAAGATAACAGATTTTATAGAGTTTACTATAATTACAATTGAATAAACAAACATAAACTTACAGCCGACCATGGTCCTGCATGCCATCGTGGACATTCTACATCTTGATTACAAATTTGGTAAAAAGAAGGCTTAGGGGAATCATCTATTTCACACTGCCCATCATTAGTTACAGCCAAAACACCTCCATTGATAAGTTGTTGACAATAAATCAATCTATATTGAACACCAGCAGCACAAGATTGCGAGCATTGGCTCCATTCTCCCACATGCCAACTATAAAATTTCATAAATAAGGATTAATTAAAAATTTCTATATTTCGTTATTTCAACATAAGTAAATTAAATCCTGGTTTTGATAACACAAAATAAAATCACAAGTTTACTTCTTGAAGGCAAAAATATTTCAATAAAGTTCTATCAGATAAATTCTTTTTTCTAGCACTTAGATAGGATATAAATATCTTTATTATGTACAATAACTATAATAAAGATATTTATATCCTAGCTAAGTGTTAGAAAAAAGAATTTATCATTTAAAGATAGTATAATTTTTGAACATTAGTAGTTCTATCAGATATCTAACCATCATCAGTATATTACAGATTACTGATGATGAGTAAAAATGATGGATATGTTTACACATTTTTTTAGTTCAAGAAATAAGCTTGTTGTTGTCTTTTATTTCAACATATTATATATATATATATATAAATCAGCACACATAGTTACTCTCCATATTAAATTTATTTATTTATTTATTAACCAAGATAATACTGTTTAATGAAATAATGCAAAGTAATAAAAATTAGCACTACAAGCAGGAACACTAAAATTTAATAACTAAAAACATTTTAAGCTCTAAAAGGACAACTTTAGGCTCTGAAAAGGACTTTTTATAGATAAAAAGTCCTTTTCAGTTACATACATTGTTAAAAAGAATATTGTATAAAGATCAATCAATAAAAATGCATCTGTAATGTTAAATTAGAAGAATAGAAATCAAAAAATATAAAATAAAGTCCAAAACACTGCTTATACTCCAAGAATTCAAAAATCAAACAAAATCAGCACTTATACAACAGTAAGGAAATATAAAAAAAAAATAAAAATTTTTTTCTTAGTAATGTTTTCTGCTAAAAATATAGCAATCTTCAGTAATATAAATTAGCATAGAATCATAGCTAATAATTACAATTAAGAATGTACAGTTTAAAGTTTAAAAAAACAAATTACCGTATAAATTGTATTCTTAGAATGAACTGGCACATGGATATTATAAAATTACATATTTAAGGAAAGTTCAAACAAACATATATTAATACACAAATACATCAAAAAATTAAAAAATAAAATGATATTAATGATAAGTATCTATACGGTACATAGATTTGATATAAAAATGTTTATAGACTTTTCTGTATATTATATAATTATGCTTTTGACATAATATCCACTTGATTTCCATTTTAAAAATTTCTATATTGAGTTACATATATTTGTGTTCAGCTATCCTGTCTCCTATGTTCAAAATGAAGAATATATTGATGATGGCTACATATTCTTCATTTTGCTTTAAGTCTTTATTATAAAAATATATTATATATACATTTGATTTTTTGTTCTTTTTTGTAATTATTTTTATTGTTTCTTAGCTTTTTATAGATAATGGGATGCCTTTTATAAGCTAGTTTTGCTTGCAACTATTTTTGCATTTTTTTAATTACTTTTAACTTTGCCTTTAGGTAAGGCATTTTTATAAATCTGTCATATTTTTGTATTTTATTTGTTTCTTGTTTATTTCATCACTGTTGTGCTCCATGTTGTTTACAGATTTTTTACTTTATCGTATATTGGGAGCATGAAGCTTAAAATTGAAAGATTAAATGAAATGTAATATTTTTTACTATAACTATTAAATACAAATAAATTATAAATGAAATAAGTAAAATAAACTGTTTATTTAAAAATGTTTATGAATAAACAGTTTATCTTACTTATTTCATTTATAGTTTATTTTTATCTTACTTATTATTATTATATCCACTATATTTCAACTGAAGCAGACTGCATGGATAGCTAAAACATTTTTGAATAAACAGTTTATCTTACTTATTCAGCTTATAGTTTACTCACATTCACATAAACTAATACAAGGAATCACTCTTTCTTAAAAGAGTGATTTGTTTAACTGCTGATTGTGCTTTGTGGATTAATGAACTTTATAATTTACTTTTATTTAAATGAAATGCTACCGTTGACTGCTAATGCTTTCAATCAAAGGTAGTATTTCATTTAAGTAATTATATGAAGAATTCTCTTAAGCTAATTTTTATTATCTAATGATTTTTATATTAACACAAAAATATATAAAGTCACAAACATCAAATCTTGATGATAATCTTATAATATTTTATGATAAATTAAGATCCCATCAATAAAAAACTTTATTATAACAATAATAAGAGATGCCATGAGATCTGGCAGATTTGTTCTAATAAAGTTTTTATATTGAAGATTTCCAAGCCAATATCTAATAATGCAGTTAAATTTCTACAACTAATTGTCTTGATTTTTTCCAAATAAAAGAAGTTAATGTTCTTATATTAATACCTTTAGTATGAATCCATAGTATGCAGCCAAAAATGTATATAACTCTTGATCCCGACTCCCGCGGATTATCAAGAAATGACTGTACTTGTTTACATAAAATTTTTACATTTATAATTATAATTTTATACAGTGATTTACATGTAATCCACGAGCTTCAGGCTCAAGAGAATCATAAGCTATCATCAAATTTACTTCACATTAAAACCCCCCAAAAAAACTCAAATATGTTTTCCATGGGTTTGTTTCATTAGTAATTAGTGATTACAAAATGAAATAATTCATTGACAGATTAATAACAATATATTTTCAAATAAACTTTTGACATTGAGTTGTGCAAATTGGCATTAATTATCATCTACAGTTTAAACCGTTTGTGATTAAAACAAAATTGATATGATAAAATTAATATGAAATTAAAATTAATTTTAAATTCATATTTTTAAATGTTATAAAATATATTTTACTGCATTTTTTTATGATAAACTTTAAACGAAATAAAAATAAAATTTTAACAATAAGCATTATTTGTAGTGACCAAATAACAAATTTTGTATAATCATAAATTAACAAGATCTGCTGCTGCTTCTAGGAATACAAGGAATCACAAGCACTTTAAGCAGGAAAAATACTAACAAATTTTGATGAACAAATAGATTCTCTCAAAGATTGAGACGTTTTTATCAATGTTTTTATATAACAATTGAGAAACTTAAAATTTTCTTAATTTGTTGATTTTAATCAGCCAAATAAAAGTATTGTAGTCATAAATTCTTATCTTTTAAAATGATCATAATTACAATTTGAAACATATTAATATTCAAATTTGTTTTATATATAATAGAGAATCATAAATTCAGGATGCTTAACCATTAAAAATTTCTAAATTTCATGGATTTCTGGCATATACTTTATTTTATAGCTATACTTAGCAATATATAGTCTATAAAATATTGAATTTTATATAAGATATATTTATCTTATATCCATATGTTCATATCATTTTTATTAAATATATATTTTCCTTTATATATAGCTGATATTGCTATAAATGTTTTATAATTTACAACAATAAATTTTATTTTAAAAGTTGTCTAATTTATTTCAAAATTTAGCCCAATTTAAGGTTTTATGAAGTGATTTTCTTTAGTTCATGCTTAACTTTCAGATATATCTAATATTTGATTGTTTACTGATTCTAAGTCAATTAGAATGAACATGATTGAATTTTGATGTGTGCAAAATATTTTACATATATAAATTATATATTTAAATTATTATTAGTTCGTAAGGCAGAAAATTCCCTATTTTGTAGCTTCTGCTATCAAGACTAATGAACTTGCATTGAAAAGTAGTAATAATGATATATGCTGAAATACATGCGAAATACTTTACATATATAAATTATATATTTAACTTATCATTAGTTCGTAAGGCAGAAAATTCCCTATTTTGTAGCTCCTGCTATCAAGACTAATGAACTTGCATTGAAAAGTAGTAATAATGATATATGCTGAAATAGTGAAAAGTAAAATTTATAGTAAATATTGTATTCATTTTCTAATAGAAAGACTTTATTGAGAATTAAAGTTTTATCTCAAAATAAGCAGTTTATTTTATGTTAATGATTCAAAGTGATTTAATACTACACTATGCTGTTAATGATTTAAAATCAAATAAAACTTATTCCTAATAATGGTTTAATATTTCCAAATAATAATATATATTTAATATTATTTCCAAAGCACACTTTATATGAATGCTTAAGAGAAAGTTAATTTTAACATTTCATCTTATGTCATGAGAGAGAAATCTTTAACAAATAATAAAAATCTTAAAAGAACCATGAAAACTTTATTCAATACAAGCACAAATGTTTTAACAATAGCCAAGTTCATTTATTATAGCCGAAGAATAAAATATATTATTTAAAACTTTAAAATAATAAATTATCATTATCTATCCAAAGGACCTCTGGTGAATATTTTTGGAATTAAACAAAATTTAATGATTATAATATTATGATTTAGAAGTATAATGATCTGGTGGATTAATAATTAATTAATAATTGAACTTTAATGACCTGGGTTCATGGGTTCTGTTTAATTGACCTGGAAAAGAATATAATATATTATTTAAAACTTTAAAATAATAAATTATCATTATCTAGTTAAAGGACCTCTGGTGAATATTTTTGGAATTAAACAAAATTTAATGATTATAATATTATGATTTAGAAGTATGATGATCTGGTGGATTAATAATTAATTAATTTTATTTTAAGTTGAGATGGTACTATCCATTAATTAATAATTGAACTTTAATGACCTGGGTTCATGGGTTCTGTTTAATTGACCTGGATTCAATTCTCTGACCCAATGATCTGATATATGCAAAATGTCCTTTTTTGTGTCTGATTCTTGTAGTTTTGGGTTCTTTATATATAGTGTCCTAGTAAACATTAGTGAGAAATCCTTAAATTTTGAGTATTTCTGATTTACAATGCAGAATTCAAAATTTTTGAAATCAAACTCTTTCATAGTCAAGAACTATATGTACAAGAAAATGTAAAATATAGTAATATATTGTGCTTTCTTGTATTTATTCAATTACAATGAGTACTGGCAATTTAATATGCAATAATATTAGACAGGAGAAAATAAAGTTAAAAGTGATTATGAATGAATAATGAAAATTATTATTATTTTATAATTATAAAGGAAAAAATGTAGAATATAAGTCCAATCACAATATATTTTCTAATTGTTAAAGTAGTGAAGTACATTCACACAACCTTCTGTTTTAAGAATCAATTTTTAATGCATAAATATGGATTTTGTTATGACAATTTGAATAAATGTTAGATATAATATAATATATATAAAAGTAAAGATGAAAATAAAATAAATATTTTACAAATGATTTGCTTAAGATCCTAATAATATTTGATCCTTGAATCTTCAAACAAAATATTCTTAAAATTAGCATATTATAAATCTCTCATTTTTCTAAAAATTTTAATGAACTAGAATCATTTATGAAAAAGTAATGTTATTTCATTCAATGATGATGCTTGGATTTGCTAAAATTGTGTGTATTGTTTTTAAACATTTATTAGTTTTATTTTTATTAATTCTCTCTATTAATTTTTCTCTGATCATAGTATGATCACAAGTTTTATTCATTGTGAAATAGAATCTGATAAATATCTAGGATATCTTCTTTTTTTCCAGTTTATTGGCAAAAATATTTGTTTCTTCTTTCTACTGATCATATATTATCAGATCTGTTAATATTATTTTTGACTAAATCATGTAAGGTGTTTTTTCCTATTAAAGTCTAAGAGCAATAGAGTAATAGTAAAAAGAATGAAACATCAATATTGAATGTTTCACCAGTCATTCATAAAGCAGATGATCCAACAGCACCAGAATTTTTTAAAAACCAGGAAGTTTGCAAATATATTATATCTAAAAATATTATCAATGTTCAAAGGTTCAATAGTCAAATGCTATTTGAATAATAATAGATCATTTACAAATATTTACAATATAGGCATTCCTCTAGTTACAAATATAATTCATATGAAAGTTTTATTTGTGAATCGAGTTGTTCGTAAGTCAGATACTGCTGTTATTTTGGCTCCAAAAGTACCGAAATAACTTTATATATTATATATTGTTATATACTTCATAATTGGACCAATTAAAAGACTTATTTCATAGATTTTAATTAATAGTTCTGAATATCAAGTGAGGAATTTTTGGTGTAATTGCTACTATCTTGAAATACTGCCATAATATGTTAACTAACTGTGTAATTTATGTTATACAGTTATTATTATGTTACATTATGTGAACTACAGAAATACTTCAAAGCACTAAAGAGCAGTCCTAAATAACTTATAAAATACATTTAATAAGAGAAATGCTTTCAGCAATTAGATGCCATCTTCAACTCTTGCATTCGAATTTATATAACATTACACAGAATTTACATTACCAGAATTTACATTAACAGAATTTATGTGGAACAGAGCCTCTGTTCCACATAAATTTAATTAGAATTTATATAACATTACACAGAATTTACATTAACAGAATTTATGTGGAACAGAGCCTCTGTTCCACATAAATTTAAATATATAAATTTAAATTAATTAAAAACATTATATTGAACATTATATAAATTTAAATTAATATATAAATTCTAATGTAAGAGTTGAAGATGGCATGTAATTGATGAAATCGTGTCTCTTATTAAATGTGTTTTATAAGTTATTTAGGACTGCTCGTTAGTGCTTTGAAGTATTTCTGTAGTTAAACACTGATAATAGTAGTAGTATTATGGTTACATTATGTTGGTTGCTAGAGCATTTTGCTAACATATTACCATATTTAAAATTATTGAAAGTTTTTGAAATTTCGTGAAATTTGAAAATAAAAATTTCATGTTTGTAAGTATGAATGTTCATAACTAGAGGAGTGTCTTTATTTTATTTTAGTTTTTATCTATATTATATTATTTCTAGCATTTATTCAAATTATAAACATGTATTTTGTTTATTTTATTATATAATTTGATTTATTATTTAAACTTTAAAAAAATGTTTTATATTCTGTTAATATAAAAGTGAGATATTATAGTTGAAGGCATTTTTGCTTGTATTGAATAAAATTTCCATGGTTTTTTAAGGTTATATTTGTTTTTTTTTTATGTTAAGAACCTGTCCAATTCAATTAAATCTTTAACAGATTTTTTTAATAGCAAATAAAATAAGAGCAGTTTAAATATGCTAAAATTATTACAAATATATCATTCTAGGATTGATGGGATCTTTTCTAGTGAAATAATGACAACATATATACATAGATATTTAATATATCAAATTTAAATCATTCCTGATTTAATTGACTTAGATTAGTTATACAATTAGAAATTAGATTTGAATTCTAAAAATGCATTAAAATTATAACAAATATAAACAAATTTTGTTACAGGTATCATAGAATAATAGTATAAATCCTCCTACTATAAATTTCATAATTAGTAATTCACAAGCACTATAAGTAAGTATGAACTTTTCATTCTCCAAAAACATTTCTGGCTTTTCAAATATAGCATGCTTAAAATGGAATTAAAGTATAGTCAAATTAGTCACTATATCTCTTTCTCATATTTCTAAATGGAAAAACCAATCAATAAGGAAACATTCATTACACATTAGAATAGTAACAGTTTGTTAAAGTTTATATATATAAATCATATCACATCAACATAAAATAAAAATAATAATGATGGTAAAAAATAAACAATACTAGAAAATCAACAATATTGCAGCTCAGAAAAATATTGGAAATCTAAATAAAAGTAAACTAAATCAAATTTAATGAATATTGTGGAGAATTCTATAAGGTATCACTAGTTACATTGGTTAGCTTAAGCCAATCAAAACATTTGTGTTTCTTTGTGTTCTTTACTGCTTTTTTATATAAGATTGAAAAAAGCTGATTATAGCTATACTATAGTAAAAAAAAAAAAATCTTATCTAGCATCATTTCAATGACCCATCTATCCATTGGAGAAAAAGCTAGCAATTTTGGTCCCCATGCACAATTAGAGGATGTGGATCACTTATATGTTGGACTCACTGGTGTTGCTTATTGATGATTTATTTGAAACAGATCTATTTCCAGAAGAATCACTAGCACTTTTTGACTACAAATCATTATTCACTTCAATACATTATGAATTGTCAGTATTTGAACTCTATTGTTTATTGAATCAGTACAGCAGCAGGTCTTTCTGAATTGAGTATCTTCAAGAAAATATTGTAATTTGATCATATGTGGATTATATTTTACATTTAATGAAATATAGCATTAAAATCTTTGGAGTATCGATAGGTAACTATATAGAATTCTTGCTGAGCTAATAGTTAGGCTTAAAGAAAAAATAACTTCCCATTCTTCATTTCAATCAGGGTTAGTGCAAGGCAGTAAGCATCACTAAGGATGTACAAGAATAGGAGTGCTCTTTGGCAATGCTTTTTATTAAACTAACAATTATTGCATGCATTTATCAGCATTAGCAATAGCAATAATGCTTCAAAATGTATTATTTAATTTCTGAAACTGGCAGTCAATATAATTTTTAATTTACCACCAAATAGAAATTATCACAGTTACTTTTAAGTACATTAAAATATATTTATTCAAATAACTTGGAACCAATATTCTCCAATTTGTGTATAGCTTTTAGAATTTTAAAATCAATATTGCAATATTGTTCTCAAAATTCAAATTACAAGCAATCTCTGACTTATGTAGTCCTAAACTTGCATAAGTCAGAGATACTCAATAGTTTTAGTTAATAAGCCTGGCCCAAATTCATACTTTTCCTGAAAAACTGGAGGTATGGGACTTGGAATTGAATCCAAATCCTCCAAGATGGTAAGCAATTGCATTACCACATGACTTATATGTTTATTCTTTAACATAACTATTTTTATCATTACATTTTTGTGACATATTAGTACTCCATAAAGTATGCTCTAATAAATGTAGATTCGATTTACATAGAGTTTTATGGAACAATCTACTTACATAAGGCAAGGACTACCTGTATAAAAATTATCTACAGTCAAGTGTGGATCAGGAAGGCTAGTCTGTTTAGTGTTAATTGTTATTGTGCATGATACCTATGATAGAATGATTTTAAATGCATAATTGAAGAAGTTTTTAGTAAAAAAAAACAGAATTATATTATAAAAGTTTATTATTATATTTACTTTTGTTATTTTTTACTTAATTTTTAATTTTAAAAGAGTTGTAAAATACCGTAGTTTTAAATATCAAAATATCTTTAATTTTAACATTGTAATATTTGTATTTTATTTGTGTAAATACAAATATTAATTATATATTTAACAAAATAATATTTTTAACTTTAAATCTGAAACACAGAACTAAACATACCACTTTTGGAAAATTGAATAATGGTTTAATAATAAAATATCTACCAAGTAAAATTTTATGTGATATTTTGATAATTGTAAATTTTTAGGAGGCAAAAAAATAAAGATTAAAATAAATATGTTAATTTATTATACTAATATTAAAAAGTCCTCTCATGCCATCTAAAAAATTAAATTTAACATCCAATATTTGGACATAAAAATATCAATTTCAAATATTTGTTTTAGAATTTAGACTGTACAGGTTATAATCTTTCAAATACTACTCTATGATGACTTTATACAATCTGATCATAGCAATTCTATTTAAACTACATTATAATGTCACTATCTTGTATAGTTTTTAATGTAATATTCCAATCATTTGCTAATTATTAAGAAGTGTGTACATTTCAGACCCTACCTCAAGCTGCCAGCATAAGCATAGAATTGTTTATAGTACATTCTATAAAGTTAACATATTCACAGATAGTGGTTGTCCATGAGAGGAATACTTTCTCTCCTTTGGTGCTTTGCGATAAATAATCTTTTAACTGCACTCAATGAGAGGAGTTTCTTCACTGTTGGTTATGTCAATGACATAGCCATCATTGTGGTGGGAAAGTATCCCAGGACCATATCTGAGATGCTTCAGACTTCTCTCAATAGTTTCCAAATGGTGTGATAAGATTGGATTGACTGTTAATCCAGCAAAGACTAATTGTACTTTTTATTTATTGAACCATCATTCTTTGGCAAAAGTTGCAGTTTTTCTACTCAAGTCAAATACCTTGGTGTTATATTAGATAAGGGATTGACTTGGAAACTATGTAGATTTTATTGTTAAGAGAGCCTGTAAAGCCCTATGGGCTTGTAGAGGCATTTTGGGTAAGACATGGAGACTTAAACCAGAGTTACTATACTGGGTATACACCATGGTTGTGAAACCCATTATTACTATACTGTCAGTATTTGATGGCAAAGAGTTTTGCTTAAAACTTGCAGGACTGAACTTGAAAAGATTCAAAGGTTGGCCTGTCTTAGCATCACAAGAGTCATGAGGATGGCTCCTACTGTTATTCTTGAAGTCGTCTTGGGCATTCCTCCTTTGTATTTGTGTGTTAAGGCTAATGTCTGGGAGGATTATTATAGGCTCCATTCTTATGGGAGAAGGATTTCTTGGATCCACAAAGTGAAGCACTCTTCTTTTAAATGGGACAAGTCACACAATCGCATTTTTGAAATGGTTAAGGATTACATATTGCTCCCAACTTGGAGGGCTAGGGAGATGGCTTTGGGTGCAGTAGCAAGGATGGATTAATCTGGTTTACAGATGGCTCTAAAACCACTATTGGTGATCAGGGGCAGGGCCGGATTTACCTATAGGCCAACTAGGCTGCATCCTAGGCCCCCAAGATTCTAGGGGCCCCAAAACTATCAATCAGTTTTCAACTTTTATAAACTTTTAATAAGAAAAAAGAACGTTTTTTTGTAAGTCATCATCATCCACTGAATTAACCATTGGCCTTTTTGATAAGATGTCAGCCACTCCTAATTCTTTTCCAGGTATATGTCAGATTTTATACCAATATCTTGTGAGACAAACACATGCATTGTAATTTAGGTGTCAGCTCATCTCAATCCTTTGAATTTAATATCGGCACTAATGTTTTATGATCCATTTGTAAAGTTATGCAGATTCTGGTAATGAAGTCTCTAAAATGTTCACATGCCCATACTAGTGCATAGCCCTCTTTTTTTGATTTGTTCCCAATTCTTTTGGTGTTGTGTGAGGGTTTTTGATGCGTACACAATTGGCCGATATTTGCTGTCTTCCTGTCTTTGTTTCAATACAGCTCCCACTCTGTAGGACGATGCAGTGGCTGTAATGATGGTTTCCTTTTACAGGTCAAACCATGCTAGTACAGGAGCTTTAATTAAATCTTCCTTGATCCGTGGGAAGACTTCTTCTTGATGATATCCCCAAATAAACTCTTTTTTCTCACTTAGCATTTTGTTTAATGCATGAGCTTTTGTAGCGAGGTTTGGCATAAATTTATCTAAATAGTTTAAGGATCCCAGTAGACTTTATAATTCTGAGACTGACTGTGGATGTTCCATATCCTGAATTGCTCTCACTTGCTCTTCATCTATGTGGATTCCATATTCATCGATGATGTGTCCTAAAAACTTTACTTTCATCATCCCAAACGTGCTTTTGTCAGGATTTAATGTGATGCCAGCTTCTGTCAATCTTTGTAGTTCATAGTGGAGTATTTCATCATGTTCCTTAAGGGTAGCACCACAAACCAATGTATTGTCTACATTTACTTGGATGCCGTCTAATTCTTCTAGGATCTGTTGCATTCTCTTTTGGAAGAATTGTGGCGCTGCATTGATTCCAAAAGGTAGTCTTTTGAATTTGAACCTTCCGAATGGTGTTATAAAGGTCGTAAGAAGTTATGATTCAGGATCCAACTCACATTGTCAGAAACCATGGTTTGCATTCATTTTTGAGAAATATTTTGTTTTTCCTAGTCTACCCAAAATGTTTCCCATGTTTGGCATCAGATGAACTTCCCTTTGAATGTACTTGTTCAGATGTACATAATCCATGCATATTCTGATTGTGCCATTAGTCCATTGGTGTTCAGTACTAGTCCTGAACACCAATCAGTTGGCTCCTCCACTGGTTCGATGACATCAAGTTGAATCATATTATTCAAATTAACTTTTATTTCATCCAACATTGGTATTGGAATGTCATTGTGTTGTTAAAGCATATGGGATTGCATAGGGATATAATTGTATATAGTATGGCACTTTAACACATCCCAATCCTTTGAATAACTCTGAATACATTTCCATTGGATTAAACGGCATCTTTGGTTGTCTGATGGCTTTTATAGAATCAATGTTTGTGCATTGTAAAATACCAATTCTCTCACACATGTCTCCGTTGAGTAGAGATTGTCATAGACCTTCTATCATGTGGATGTTGACTAATTTTGATTTTCCTCAATAAGAGATTATTTCCTGGAAGTATCCAAATGTTTTCATAAATATCTGATTCGCATTAAATATTCTCCTTTCGGACTTTAGTAGTAATTCTTCATTGAAGAATGTATGATAGGTTTCACTTGAGATCAGGGCCGGATTTACCAATAGGCTGACTAGGTCGCGTCCTTGGGCCTTGCAATTCTAGGAGCCCCAAAACTATCAATCAATTTTCAACTTTTATAAACTTTTCCAGAAATTATGTCTCAGATTTCAAAATAATTTTTCAAAACGACAGAGCACACTGGCTTAGGTATTATATTCAGTTAAGTACTTTTTATATTGCAATTTCACTATTCATTTTCTTATCCCCTGCACCCAGGGCCGGATTTACCAATAGGCTGACTAGGCCGCATCCTAGGGCCCCAAAACTATCAATCAGTTTTCAACTTTTATAAACTTTTAATAGCGCAATTCTAGCGCCCCCAAAACTATCAATCAATTTTCAACTTTTATAAACTTTTAATAAGAAAAATATTTTTATTAGTGCTAGATAGAAAGTAAAATTTTAAAGGTTCCTTATAAGGTTTGCTATAGGAGAAAAATGGGTTTTTATTAAAGTGCTAGATAAAAAGTAAAATTTTAAAGGTTCCTTAACTTGGCTAAAGTTGATGATTTTAATTACTATAAATTTGCAGTTTGGATTAATCTGTTCTTTTCTTTTGGGGGAAGTGGGAGAGTCACTGTCCTGTATAGTGACCAGTCAGGTCAGTCCCACAGGGTGGTCACTTTAACAGGTTTCACTGTATTTATATTTTATTTTATATATTTCTTGGATTAATAGCATATATCATTGAGATAATATAATATACTTCAATATTTTTATTATGATTTCATAATTTATAGATTGTTCATCTCATAAGGCAGCAAATGAAATAAGGCAAGCATAAATTGTATACAGTATTACCTCTGCTGATTTTATGACCACAATAGTGCTTAAGCCATTAAATCAATATATTAATTGTTTCAATAGTATATCTAGAAATGATTTTCATTTTTATTAAGGCAAGCAATAACAGTTTCATAAGCAGGGCTAGATTTACCTATAGGCTGACTAGGCCACATCCTAGGGGCCCCAAAACTATCAATCAGTTTTCAACTTTTATAAACTTTTATGTTTGCATTTTAATGAATATGCTATTATTAGATTTGTTTTTGATTTTTATAATCTATATGTTTCAATATATAAAATTCAATGTTTGTCTTTTCTGCATTGACTCACATACAGTTTGATTTATCGGAACTAAAGTTTCGATGGCGCTTTCACAAGACCCTGTGAGTAACATAGGTTACCCTAGATCAAAATCGTCTCAGGGAAATTCAGAATTAAAACATTTTGAGGTCATAATTTAAAATATATATATTTAAATTATTCAGATTATTGTTCTGAATGTTACTGTCGTAGCGATGACTGACATCAGGATGACATCATAATCTTACTAATATGATGTTAACTAGACATAACAATGAATGGTGTAAAAATGGTTATGACGTTTGATATAACAAGATGGCCTCACAAAACGTGTCGTTAGTGTGTGAAGTCATTGTGAATTAATATAATAAGTAGTATCAAAAAAATTTTGGCATATTACATATCAATGGCTGACGTCACAAAACATGGCATAGCAATGAGTGATATCACAAAATGTCCAACGTATGATTTAATAATGGATGACATCACGAAAACTTCACCAATGTACGACGTTGTTATAATACAACAATGAGTTGTGTTACGAAAGTTTTGACATATTAATATATGTATAATGGATGATGTCATAAAATATCACCAGTGTAACATCGTTATGACATAATAATGACTGATATCAGAAAAGATTCGATGTTGGAATCACAATATCATCATCATCACGCGAAAATTTTGATTTGTTCCAGCTTTGCTTACAAGTAGATTACCATTTGTAGTTATTAAAAACTCCCACAAATTATGAAATAATAACCCAATGCAAACCATATGCCAGAAATTCCCAACAATGTCGGATATATTGGCTAGTACAGTATACAAATAATTCAAAAATATTTTGCCAAATATACCGATTGATTTTACATACTAAAATAATGAATACAATATATATGTCATTGGCAAAATGTGAAACTAAGATAATATGATTCATGGGATAGCTGAAGAAATTCGATCCTTAAATGCAGATGAAATTGTTCAAGCAACAAATTGTTTCCCAATCAGAGTTGATGCTTACACCGCAGAGAACGTGCTCATTCTAGTTCATCCAGAAATATATTTAAAAGCAATGTCATGAATACGTATTATGCGCGTGGAAACGCATCGGCTTTCACTCTGGAGGACCCGGGTTCGAGTCTCGGGTCCCACCTCTTGAAAATATTTATCATGAGGTCCGGGCCCGGCCCGTCGATCCCCGTCCTCCACAATCCTGCTGACCCCTCCGCAGGGATGCGCAGCCTGTGGAAGGGTTTGTTTCGCCCCGTCACTTAGTATTCTCCCTGAATGGAAAGTGGCGTCATCTGTTAACAAAAAAAAATAGTATAGAAAGACAGAATTACTATGTAGCAGAAATATGAAATCTTTGTTAATTCAGCTTTAATTCCACGCGACTATCAAGCCCATCGGCGTGGTCATGACGGATGATACTCCTGACAAGTTGGTTCTTACATAAAAATCATTTGAGCCGTCAAATTCAGACAATAAAAAAAGAAATCAATCAGTTCACAAAAATAACATCTTACTTTAATATCAGTTAATTTAAAATTTATAGCAAAACATTTACAAAATGATACGTAAATATTTATAATACATAGGCTTGTCTGTTGTAAACTGTAGGCACGCACCAACAGTTCACAACAGACAAGAAGAATTTCAACATCACACCAAAATAATATTTGCTCTCTTGTTTCTTGTGTACAATGTTACGCCTTAGGAGGCCGGATGGCTGAGTGGTAGCTCTTTGGCGTGCTACGCAGAACCCGGATTCGTGTTCCAGGTCCCAACATCACACCAAAAGAATATTTGCTCTCTTGTTTCTTGTGTACAATGTTACGCCTTAGGAGGCTGGATGGCTGAGTGGTAGCTCTTTGGCGTGCTACGCAGAACCCGGATTCGTGTTCCAGGTACGGCATCTCTTGAAAAATTTTTTGGGGGTTCTGAGCCATGCCCGTTCTCACCATCCGGTCCCCCTCCACGGGTTTGGATGCAGCCCGTGATTGGAACTGGCTCCGCCCCTTAGTAATGTCATTGATTGGAAAGGGGCGTAAAAATGCAAAAAGTCTTACGCCGCATTCCATCGAATTTACAAAGTGTTCGCCTCTTTAGTACGTAATCGATGGAAACTGGTTTCAGTTCCCACCACGGGCCGCTCACACTCCCGGTAAAATTATCTTCAGATGGAGAATAGGGTTCAACAGATCAGACCGGATCCAGCCCGAAAATATTTGGAAGGGTATGATGGGACCCGGAATTTATGAACCAGAAAATTGAATCCGGTTTTTCTAGGAAGGAAGCACAGTCTGCTTCTACTACAACCATCCGACCGCATTGAAATGGATAAAAATCCGTGAATTACGTTTTTTCAAAGAAATTAAACAATCTTACTTCATGATTTGTGATATATAAATTTGCATATGCATTAGAGTGATTAATTTTTTTAATCTATGATTAGATTAAAAATTCTAATGATTAGAATTTTTAATCTAATCATAGATTAAAAAAATTAATCACTCTAATGCATATGCAAATGGAGTAGCTGTGCTGGAGTCCGATGTTTTCAATGTACGCAAGCTCAATTAAAAGATCATCTCTATCAGAGCAGTAAGTCAGCGCTCTCTTGTAATAGGTGTGGAACGCCGCTTTCTTGTAGGCTATGGGGTCATTGGACCAATTAGGGATGACGATAGCCTCATAAGAGGGCTTCCTATATACAGCTGTACAGATGGTTTGCCTTTGTATCTTTATATTCAGGTCCAGGAAATGTACCATAGTGTTGCTCTGTTGATCCTTCCTTAATACAAGGTGATATTGCTCCAGTGTTTAGGCTTCAGGAAATGCATCTATATATGCAGGGTCGGTCCACATATTTACACGGAAATCGAAAACGTTTGTGATTTCCATGTAAATAAAGTATTTTTCAGTATAACTCAACTGCTTTATCCTATTTTAAATTCAGTTTTATTTTATTATGAAAGAATCTAGACAAAGTTTTACATTTTGCCTTTGTTTTTGTGTCTTTTTGTTTATAATTTATACCGATTTGACAAAATGATAGACTACCTGCTAGTGAAAGGTATGTTGAATTGCAGCTTTTAATAAATATATATACATTCATTTTCCAGACCACAATATAATTTCTTTACATGTGGTCTGGAAGACATATGTTGTATGTATATATTCATTAAAAAAATCCTGTCATGTAAGTGATGCTGTGCGATGTAATGTGACCGCATTCCACCACCAGGTAATTTACCATTTAGCCCAGTCTTATTATTAAATGAATGATATAATAATAAGTACAAGCAAATTGATAACATGATGAATCACCTGCAAGATCACCTATGTTTAATGTGTATATTTATGTTAAATTAATTAATACAATGTATTAGTGGCTGGTTACATTTAAATTAGATTCTTACCCCATTTATAAACGCATTCATTTAAAATTATATAGACTTTTAAGTGCATTGATATTCTTCTGATAGTAATGTATTTAGTGATAATTTATTTTTAATATCTAGGTGCATATTATGGAAATATCTGTTAATATGAAGTATACATAAGCGAAAAACTTAATGTTTTTTCTCGTGATAAAAACGATTGATACCAAACTTACCTCTGAATTCAGGAGTTAATAAAAGAGTTTGTAACAATGTGTTTAAATAACAAGTTGCACCCTGATTTTCGATACCACTTAAACCATAAATGGATCTAGGTGGAGGCACTCTTTTGGCACAGTTCATTTTACTATTTTCTTCAAAAAGATTTCCGAACATCACTTTTTCGGTTTGTTTGGACGAATTTTCTGCTAAGATGTAACATCTCTAATAAACTGCGACATTACTATTATTACTGCAAGTATTTGGTTGCTGTTATAAATTATAGATTGCATCGAATTATATTTGATCTTTATTAACAGTATATAACCAAAAGCTTCCAGACTGAGTATTGTTTACTTTTTGTCGCATGCTGGAAGCCATAACCAACATGGCAATTGGCAAGTCATCAGGCGGCGCTCTAGTTCAAATGATATAAAATTTTCTACAAGGTCATCCCGAACATAATAATGGTCAGCTGTAAAAATTTAGCGTTAATTCCTCAAATCGTGAGATTCACAAAATTCTTGCGAAGATGAAATATTTTTTTAACCAAAAATAACCAAAATTAAAAGAAATTTTGATTGCTGGAAAACAAATACAGTATTGAGAAACCTATATAATATATTTTAAAAAATTTACGATATTTTATAAATATTTGATGAATTTGTTTTCTATTGAAAGGAAACAGAAAGGAATAATTTACAATCAATTATTCATTTCTGTTTTCTTCCAATAGAAAAGAAAACAGACTCCTTTTCAGATTCCATGGGTGATCCTGACGATCTATCAATTGCCATTCATCACCTTCCTGCTGACATTACTATCAGTATTTGATGAAGATGAGAAATACCTCCTTTCAATAGAAAATTAATCTGTTTTCTATTGAAAGGCTTCATTATTAATTATTATGAATTTACATCTAACATAGAAATACAGTATATATTCTATTTATGTCTTACATTAATTTTTCTTCTACATTTTTAGCAATGCAAACATAATACATAAATTAAATTTTTATATTACAAGTATTTCTCTTCTTCATCAAATACTGATAATAATGTCAGCTGGAAGGTGAAGAATGGCAATTGACAGATCGGTCAGGATTACCCATGGAATCACTTCAAAATGCCTTAACATATGGAGTCGAAATCATTTCCTAAAAAACCTTGTCCTCCAGGTATGGCAAGCAAAAGCATTAAGACGCAACTCTGTGGTAATGCTATGGTTGCTTACGACTGGATGGCAGCGTGGAAGCTTGCTAATACTTTCAACATAAACGATTCGATTTCAATTCCGCATTCTATACTTCAAGATTTTTTTCAGAAGTGCGGATTTGTTCCATAAAATTAAGTGCGGATTTGGCCCATAAAATTCCATATATTAGCTGAGAGCCAACTTCATTTCATTGTGAGAGACCCATAGTGGGATTTTGAAAAGCCAGCGACTAGAAAAACTTTAAATCAAGAAAGAAATCAATATCGTGTTCTGTGTGTGAAGAACAGATATCATTTTCTAAACTTTCATCGTAAATCAGTAACGATATGCTAGGATCGTCTGAATATGTTGAATTTATAACATTCATTAAAGATTCAGTCGGATGACGTCGGTGGAAACGTGCTATGTGAACAATTCTCGGATCTCATATATCCAGTTTTTAAAGTGAGATCATGACCTAGCTCATTGAATCCAATTTTTCACTTGACAGATGACTACATCAGAGGTATGGACGGTCCGTGGTGGGTATGAAAATGCACAGCCACTTAGTACTCAAAGATGGAAAGCTGCATAACAATATAGGAAAAAACATGCATTGTAAATGATTTTATAAAAATTTACATTTCTGCTTTCCAACCGGAAATCATTGGAAGGCTCTGTTACCCAAGTAGCAGAGCCTTTCAATGATCGATGTACAATGATGTATTGATTGCCAACTCCACCCATAAGTGTGGTGGAGTCGGCAATCAATTAGGGATTTAACCGTAACTCCCAATTGACTGCTGACTCCATCATATCTATGGGCGATACATCCGCCCAACTTGAAAAAATCTAGAAGTGTGTAACTTAGAATTGAACAGATAGTAAGCCAAGCTTTACTATGAGGCCATTCGATCGACTTACTTTGAAGTCGGGATATTCAGAATTTGCTTTTATAATTTATAGCATTATTATACAATACAATATTCGGTTAGGTTAGTATGGTTAAGCAGCCTGTATGTAGAGCCCCAAAAATCTTGCTATTTAATTAGTACTGTATTTTTTTATTATTCAATTTACTAACTCTAGAAACTCTGAGATCACTTAATTTTAAAATAGCTGAAGAGATATAAACGCGGCACTGAATCTACATGAAACGGATAAGAATCAATGGGTGGATCTATGATCCGTTTAAAAAACTGAGATGTGTCCTATGAAACCTTTATTCACTTTCAAAATTCTCCAAATGGAAGTCTAATACGTTTTCATGCCATTAGTTTTCTGTCTTTCTATATGGATGATAGATATCAATGAGCCGGGCCCTTGTCGGCCGGGTTGGCCGTGTGGAAATGCTGCGGCTTTCCACTCTGTGGTCAGTCCGTCCGACATCCTTAGTATTGTTTGTGAGTTGAAAGGAGGTCAACTTAGCTTTAATTCTCTTTAATAAAAAGAACTTGGTTTCGATTTAGGTTTCACTACTTTGAAAATTTATTCAAGGATCTTTCCACTGTGATCTTACGTCGCTTTCCAACTGGTAGTTATTAAGCGGCTGGATATTCCAATATTCACCATGTGTCTTCATATCCCTGGTGAGATTGGCAGCTAAATGAAGGATGGGAATTAAACTAGATCCTGACTCTAAATGAAAAATTTTTAGAGGTGTGAAATCTGGCAAGTGAACCCAGATCCTTAGACTAATTTTAAATACTACTGTTCAGCAGTTATTCGGAGAGTCCGAGATCATTTCATTGATCATCAGTATCAGTGGCTGTACCATTGGAAATAGTGATCGATGCATCGGTTAAATTTAATAAAGCGGGTGCAATTAAAAAATATCAATTGTTTGTTCGAATAAAACTTCAACTCAAAAATATACAAAATTCATATTTTATTGAATAAGATTGATTTATACCAATCTAATCTATTATATAAATAACAATCACATAAAATTACTGAATAAATAAATCTTAGTGATGCAGTCAGAGAAGCCAGTAGTTCCCTTGCATCCTCTGTCCCCTAAAACTCGATTGATTATTGCACGAATCGATCGATGGTCGTATTGTGTAGTGTTGTAATAATACCTGGAGGATCCACATTCAATTCCAACTCTTACAATTCCAGATTTTTTCAAGAGGAGGCTGAACCTGCTTGTTAAACCCTAACTTCCCTCTAATTACCGATTCTGCCACAAATGTGGACAGCCCATAGGTTTTTGAATGATTGGCCATTTAGTTAATTTGTTAAGCCGCCAAATCTCACAAATGATATATTTGATGGCAGCCACTTCAGAGATGATCACAGGCTGACCATCATTCGATATGGCATCAACCGAAAAGTTTAAGGATAAGATTTAACTGACTCTTAAAGTCGGCCGGATTGGCCGCGTGGAAACGCTTTGGCTTTCCACTCTGGAGGACCCGAGTTCGAATCGCGAGTCCCAACCCTTGAAAATATTTATCATAGGGTCCGGGCCCGGCCCGTCGATCCCCATCCTCCACAATCCGGCTGACTCCTCCGCAGGGGTGGGCAGCCTGTGGAAGGGCTTGTTTCGCCCCGTTCCGCAGGAGTGGGCAGACTGTGAAAAAGCTGATTTCGCCCAGCCGCTCGCAGGGGTGGGCAGCCTGTGGAAGGGCTTGTTTCGTCCCGCCACTTTGCCCGGCCCGTCGATTCCCGTCCTCCACAATCCGGCTGACCCCTCCGCGGTCCGGCCTGTCGATCCCCGTCCTCCACAATCCGGCTGACCCCTCCGCAGAAAAGCAACCTGTGGAAGGGCTTGTTTCGCCCCGCCACTTAGTACTCTTACTCGTCGATCCCCGTCCTCCACAATCCGGCTGACCCCTCCGCAGGGGTGGGAAACCTGTCGAAGGGCTTGTTTCGCCCCGCCACTTAGTACTCTTACTGAGTACCGGTGGAAGCGCTTGTTTCGCCCCGTCACTTAGTATTCTCCCTGAATGGAAAGTGGCGTCATCTGATAACAAAAAAAAATAGGCCGGGCCCAGACCCCTCCTGAAATACTGGAGATGTGGAACTGGAATCATAGTAAATATTAAAAATGCAGATAAAACTCATTTAAAATGACCTGGTAAATTTTGGCGCCGAATTGTAGCGCCAATATATTGTAGCGATCGGTGGCCTTAACTAACTGCTTACCACTTTTTCGATAGTCCAGGAAAGATGTCAGTGGACATCACCATATGCATTGTACAGTTCGCGTGTAGATTCTAAAGAAAACATCTACCAAGCATTTTCGTTTTTTTCTTCGAAATCATAAACAGGTAAACATAGAACAAAAATAATTGAAATTTATATAGTTTAAATCTGGTTATTTCTAAACATGAGATATTAATCACTTCTTGCAATCGGTAATATTGAAGAAAATCGTAGTGATTTATATATATAAATATCCGATCCTTTTCTAAACATCTCAAAAACAAAATTGGATTGTTATTATAAATCAGAAATTTTACGAAATTTTTCAATTTCGTATAAATTTATAAACCTAACCTAACCTGATAGCATTTTTAAATAAGTCTCCAAGATGGAAGTACAACAGGCTATTATCCGATAGACGGTAATACAAATCATTCATATAACCAATTTTAAAAATACTCTCAGAGAAAATTCTCAATTTGGAATTGGAATATAAATTTATTTCTTCTATTCTCCAGGAATTAAATCCAGTTTGGAATATATGGATTCAATTCCTAAAGAATTATATTGGAAGCTTCATTAAGCGAAAATAATTCCAATTATTGGAAAGTTATATAAAATGATGGAGATAAGAAATAAATTTTAAATGATGATTACATACATTTGAACATTTGTACATTTTTATAACAGTTTTTATAAAATTCTCAATTTTTTTCCTGTTTTCAGAAATCAGAATATCCTTTAGATAAACAAAAATGTGTGGACCAACTTGATGACCAAATGCGATCGGTAATATCATATAATGTTGAATTATTTATTACGAAATTTAAAACGACTTATGAACTATAAAATATAAATGGAAATTATTTGTTTTTCAGAATATTTTTAGTGAGCACTGTTACGAAGAAGTTACTTGTGAACAGGCCAGTACAGCTTCATTTCACACGATCACAGGAAAAGGTATATTTTCAATAATAGCATCACTGACATACGTAATGAAATATTTTTGATTTTATTCAGCTTTTTATAATTTTATGCACTGTGGCACAAAAAATTGTATTACTCGATATTAAAATAACATTTAATATCAAGATGCAGATATTTATCAAAATGTAGATAAATTATGAGTAAATATATTATGAATAGATATAATAAAAATTATTTGAATGTAAGTCCATTAAATAATAAATATAAATTTATGTAAGAATTACGATGGGTGCCGAAAGATAATTCATTATTATTTAATTATTAAATCGCCTAGACTAATGGTTGCAAATGTTTTAGGGTGGGTGACAAAATTAGCTAAAATTTTGTAAAAATTGTGTGTTATATGCTTATCAGAATGTTAATATAGTTAAAAACAATATGTTAGCTCTAAATTTTTCGCGGCCAAACATTTGCCAGCTTTCTACTTTGGACACGGTGCAATAGATTCGCCATCTTTAAACTAGACGAAGAATTACAAATCAGGATTTCTGACTTGTAAATCTTTCAACATTGATAGTAAGAGCTTGACAAATTAATATCTGTATATATATTAATATATTAAATATTTTAATATCTAATGATAAATTCAAAGCAGATCCGGAGTTATGTTAGAAGTATCCGAAAATAATTAAACTATTCATGATAAGTGAAGAATATCTATAAATTATTGAATCTACAGTACTTATATTTTAGAATAATACATTATGTATAGAAACGAATTTTTAAAAAAATGACAATGATATATCAATTTTTGAGCAATTAAGGAAAGTACAAAACAAGAAATTTTAAAGCATATTTGAAAAATCCCCAAAATATATTAAAAATTCGATAATTCATTTTAGTTATCTAATCATGATATTGTTTTCTTATTTTTCAATATGGTTTCTTTTATTTTTATTTTTATGAAAAATAATGATTATTTCTATGATTTTATACAATAGTGTACTAAATTCTGAAAAGAATACAGAATACTTTATATCGAATTTATATATTTCAGTGCATTACTTAAACTATTTTTCTTTTAATTATGATTATCGGATATCTTTATCGATTTAATTTCTCCTACCCAAACTTCATAAAATAATTTGTGTAATTTATATTCGTTTGATATTAAATATTTTTAAAATTAATGCGAAAACGTGTTTCGAATTTTCATTATAAATTATTTTATAGTAAAAGTTATAAGTAAAATTATTATGCGTTAATAGATTTAGCATATTATATGAAATGATATATAGTTGGACCTCTGTATCCGCAGGAGATAGGCTCGAATTCTCTTTGCTGATACCTGAAACCGCGGATACTAGTGAACACAACATATTGGCTCGTAGGCATACAGGCTAGTAAATGCTTTTATTAATGATTATGTAAGTAAACACTAAGTTTCATATGCATAATAATTTCAATTGTTTACTACAAATACAGTAGTATATCATTTATGTTCCAATAAAACTGAAAATCTTATGCATAACATGCGGGATTTCTTTAAATCTTTAAGTAAATACCAGTTATTTTTAAGTCTGCTGGGTACGTATCTTGACTTTTTAGTCATAAAAATGGCGTTGTTGATGCAAGTACGTATTCCTAAGATTTAAAAACATCGAAGAAACGGTGATGTTCATGCATATCCTGCACTCTATAAATTTGAGGAACACCATGTGATATGCTTGTCAGAACTTTCCTAGATGATACAGATGCAACTTGAATATTCTTTCACTTCGGTGTGGCCCACCCTTGACCCACCCAAAAAAATGCTGGTTACGTCACTGGACCGATTCCAATCTGACAGCTGATATTGGGATCTGGAAGGGATTCGCCATACAATAATTTTTTCTGATTGGAAAAACAGGAAAATTTTCCTTGGAGAACGAAAAATCCAATAACATTTAATTTGAATAAAAGGCAAATCATAGAAAAACGGAATAAAGAAATCCAAAATATATTATTTCTATATACGTTTATTCTGATATATTTTATTTTTACTATCAGGAATATTGTATTCCTGCAATAACAAATATTAAATAAAATGGCCGAGTGGTAACGCTGGCGTGCCACACAGGAGGACCCGGATTCGCTAAAAGCTTTTTCGGAGTGCTGGGCCCGGCCGGCGATTCCCGTCATTCATCAATTCCAATTCCCGACAATTCATGTGAAGGGATTTTTTCAATTATATGTCGGAAAAAAGACCAAGGTTAGTTTCATTTAATGGACGCACTTTTGATATACCAGTGCTGAAATTGGCCGCGTGGAAACGCTTCGGCTTTCCACTCTGGAGGACCCGGGTTCGAGCCTCGGATCCCACCCCTTAAAAATATTTATCATGGGGTCCGTGCCCGGCCCGTCGATCCCCATCCTCCACAATCCGGCTGACCCCTCCGCAGGAGTGGGCAGCCTGTGGAAGGGCTTGTTTCGCCCCGCCACTTAGTATTCTCCCTGAATGGAAAGTGGCGTCATCTGTTAACAAAAAAAAAATCTCCCCTCCACGGATGTGGGTGCAGCCCGTGGTTGGAACTGGCCCCGCCTCTTAGTAATCTCCCTAATTGGAAAGGGGCGTAAAATATACAAAAAAATATTAAATAAAAAAATTAAAGACACATTTTTAAAATATTTTTTAAAGGAAAATAGAGAGCTTTTTAATTTTTATTTAAAATTTAGAAAATTTGGACTGTTGGAATCAGTAAAAATTATTTTGAATAAAAGCCATGATAAAATTGTAATAATAAAAGATAGTCTGTATTTCTGATTGTAAATGTACGAGTGTCTGGTAGTCATAATTCTTCAGAAAATAAAGATCAGATCTTCAAAATTTGGAAATAACTTTTGATTAGTCATAAGAATTGTTGTGCCAAATACAATTAAAATCTAATAACAGGTTGGAAATTTGTAATTTACATACATTCAAAATACATGATTAATTAATAATTTAAAATCAGTTCTTATTTTCTATGTTACATATTAAAATATTTCCTTTATAAAATGCATAAATATTATTTTAATGTTGTATTTTTAATTAACTAGCGCAATATTTGTATATATAATTATAGTAACGGTAATTAAAAATTTTCATTACAATTTCGTTTTTGTTAAAAAAAATCGAATTCCACTTTTAATGGCTTTTTTCTCTCTAAAAATGCTTTTACAGCTAGAAATTTTTGAAAACAATTACATTTTATTACAGTATTAAAAAAAATCAGTGTATGACATTCATATAAACATTTATTACCATTATAATCAGAATATATTTTATCTATAAAAATTATAAATTAATCAATAATATAGCATTATAAATTAAAATTTTTCCATTTGTAATACAGTAGCCCATTTTTAGAAAAAAAACTTTTTTTTAAATAGGCTATTGTATTACAAATGAAAACTACTTTGACATTGAAAATTACTTTTGACATCAAAAAAACTTTTTTCTGGTGTCAAAAGTAATTTTCTGATAACGAAAGAATCCCTTTGTTATTACATTTCGCAAAATATAGAATCTGCAGAAAAATTTTCTGGTTTTGACATCAGAGATGCGTAAAACCTTTGTAAAATAGAATTTATTTTCGGCAATGATACAAAGGCGCCATCCAGCATTAGAAAAACGTACTAATTAACGAATGTTTTTATATTTTTGTGGAATACCTGAGGTAAACTGTTCGTTTTTCGAATAAATCGATTATTCGAATAGAAAATTTGAAATTTCTTAAGATTTGCTCGCACAGTTTTCAAATTAAAATTATTAATGAAGTGGATTAAGCTATCGGACGATGACTATAATTTGTTTAACGAAGAAATTAATTGTGAATATGATGAATATATACAGTCACGTGTAATACAATGGCAAGAGATGCATGAAAAACAAGGTCGACATTTTTGGTTGCATTTTCTCATAACATACAGATCGTTCATTTGGAAATGTGGATTTGCTAATAAATTATATGATATGGCTTTACCTTTCTGTTCAAATAAACTGAAGAGGTTAATCGACGAAGCATCTGTTTGGATCCATAAGAAATTTATAGAAGGACATTTTACTGATGCTAAAAATTTATTTGATGATATTGTTATTTTAATAAAAAATCGTAATTTAATATCCTACTTTGCTATGGGTTCTCCTAATCAAGATCCGTTTCAGCATAAAGAAACTGAAGTGGCTTATAAAAATTTATTTGGTAATATTGGTAACAAAGCGATTTGGAATATAGTTGTTCTTATACCATTTTATGTAAAATTTGCAGGATCTGTTTATAATGTTTTTAAAAAATGGCTTGAGGAAAAATCTATAGAAAATAACCAGAAGAAAGATTTATATTGGTCTCCTCCTTTAGAGTGGAACAATGAAGATTATCAACCTGGTATATTTGAACATCATATTCTGCTATACTGGGATAATCAATTGCCAGATATTTTGTATATTGATAATATATGCAAGAGATTTTCCCGAGAAATATATAAAGATTCTTGTTATTTAGAAGATACTAAAAACTTCTGTTTTTGCGAATGCAAAACAAATATTAATAATTACATTGACAACGAAAATATAAATGAAGAAGTTTTCTCTACTGTGAAATCCAATAAACTTCACAGAAATTTTAGTAAATTCATAAATAATAATTCATCAAAATCAGTTAATAAAGTTAATCTTAAATTTTGCAGTTGTTCAAAAAAGAAGAAAACAAAAGGTTTATGTTTTCACGATTGTTCCGAATCATTAACTATTGATATCTCGGATTCTTTTTCGCAGGAAGAAGAAGTAGGAATAATTAAGGAACGATTACGCAAAAAACTTGATGAAAGAGGTGAAATAAATAATCATAATTTTAGAACGAAACTTTTGAAGAAAGCAGAACAACGATTTAAAAAAGAACCTAAACAGTCAGAAAATAGTAATATTTGCATCATTGAAAATAATAAAAGCTTTATTGATAATACAGAAACTTCGATAAATGATATTTCACGAATGGACTGTAAAGATAAATCCATAAAAGCTAATGAAAAAAATCACTTAGAAAATGAAAACGTTATTCCAGTTAAGAATTCATCAGGGAAACTGGATAAATTTCATGAATGTAAGTCATATCATAAAATATTCCGCACTAAGAATGTTACATCAAATAAAAATGCTTCATATATGATCGGGAAAAAAGTTGTGCAAATGCAAGAAAATAATGACTTACCTCAAGATTCGAAGAAATTTCAAAACATATCAGATCTTGATTCTGATGATACAAGTATTTTAAAAGATAAAGAATCAAGAAATAATCAATTTGAATTAGTCACTATCCTGCATTCTTCTAAAAATTGCGAAACTGATTTTTCAAATGAATTACAATATATAAGTGATAATTTAAATATTCTTGAAGAAAGTATTAGTCATAAAGATGAACTTGATCCTGAAGAATTTAAATTATTGCTACAATCAGGGATATCATTAACGAATTACAATACTATAATAAGTAAAAAGCAATCGAATGAAATTTTTAAAGATATAAAAAATGCTTCTTCTAAACTTCGTGTCTGTGCTAATTGTAAAAACAAAGAAACGGTACCTAAAATATTCAAGAAATGTTCTAGATGTAAATCAGAAAAATTTATTATTCAACGTTATTACTGTTCAAAAACATGTCAAGTAGAAGACTGGGGAAAATATCATAGAAATGAGCATTTAAAAAAAATAAGTCATTAATAATTTTATGAATTGTTAATTGATTATGCTGTTAATGCGCAATTAGAATAAATGAAATTATAAAATAACGTCTAAACTTTTGGTTTTTATCAGAAATACATAACCTTTATTTTTACTTGTGAAAATTAAAATCTTTGTACATAAAATTTAAATGGAATATTAAAGTATTCAATTAAAATGATTACTTCTAGTAAATTTGTTCTATTTTAATTAAAAACTATATTTAAAACAAAATCACTCACCTTGAAATATTAAAAGATATTTCATGATCAATAAATTTGTTATTTTAAGGTTTATTATGTAAGTTTGGAGAAGGTTAATAGATGCGTAAAAAAGTATAAAAACATCTTTTCTGAAATTAAAACTTTACGTTTGAAATACTGTACTTTATAGTCTTCATTAATTTTACTTTAAAACATGATTCTTTTGTGTAAATTATGAGCAGATAATTGAGAACTGATTGAATATAGAATATATTCATTCAGTAACTTAAAAAATTAAGCTTTATATTATAAATCCACCATCTATAAAAACTAAGGGCAGATTAGCACGAATTTTTAAAATTATTCTTTTCGATACGATTAGTTTGTATTTTCTAAATTCATGATTGTAATGTAAAATGGATAATTTTAGAAATAGTAGAAAAATTTAAATTGCAATCGAAGATTGATAAACCTATAAATGATTTAAGAAATTTAAGTAATTTTGAAAGGAATTTTATTATAACAAATTAAATCCATTACAAGAATTTAATGAAAACTGTTTCATCCATGTAAAAGAAAGAATAAATTTAATCTAATAAAATGCTAGCTATCTTCTTTTATTTATATCTCTTTCTTTATTATTTTATATCTCTTTCTATCTGACCAAAGGCAGATCAGGTAAGAGACTCGAAAATAATCTTGCCATTTAAACACGGCTAGATTATTTTCGAGCCGCTACATCCACGATAGAATCAATGGATTCGTAAAGAGTGAAAATTGACGACTGAACGCAGACCCTTTTGAAAAATCTGAAGGTATAAAAAATAGATCAATACCGGATAATTAGATCAAAGGCAGGGAATCTCATCAGTTGGCAAATGCTAATTGTCAAATTGAAATTTACTTTCAAGGTTGGCCGAAGTCATCCAGATAGCTGTGTGACCAATTTAGCATTGGCTTGTTACCTGGAAGATCTGGTTCCAAATTGCACAATCTCATATCTCCAAATTTATTTTTTTAAGAACCTGACCAGACTAGTTGAATCTTATCCTTCACCTGACAGCCGATTTCACATGATAGAATCGGTTGCTCTGATTAGATCAAGCATTAGATGAATGATGGCTTCAATGAGCAAAGCCAGAACACTTGAAAAAATTGAAAGTGTGGGACTAGAAAAGCCGGATTTCTAGATAGAAAGCAAACGTTTAACCACACGGTCATTCCAACAGCAATAAATTTTATCATTTATCAATCGAATTTAATTCTTAGATTTAGATTATTCGTGATTTTACACTGCTAAATTTGGGATATGAAGTAGCGAATTAGTGAGGACCCATCACTAGCTAGCAAGGAGTCACTCTTTGTAAAGAGATTGATCTAAGCATTGAAGAATCTAGATCAATAGTCCGAATCTGTCGGCTATCCAGCTGAAAGATTTGGACTATTGATCCATATTCTTCAACGCTTACCGCTGCATCCACTGGGCTCACCATGCTCATCGCTTAGCATCCATTTGGGTGGAAAGCGGTGTTAAGCTACATAGAAAAAGCAATCCGAATTTAAATTCCGCAAAGAAACATGAAAAATTCACAGCTGTTTGAAGAATCGGATTCAGGATTTGATCTTAGAATTTTTAGATAGAAAACTATTATCTTCTATGCAATCATCCAACTATTATTTCTTTTATTTGTATAATCTGATTTATTTATTTCTAAATCAGATTATATAAATTTATGGAATAATAATGATTCCTGCTAATTACTAAACAAGAACCGCTGCTAAACATATATCTAATGAGATTTTACTGTTTAATTAAAATTAATCTAGATACTAAAAAAGTCCATATTCGATTCTTAAAATCTTTATTAGTAAACAAGAATAATAATATAAAACAATCTATATAATTTTTTAAGGTTAGGTTAGATTAATTAGTTTACGCCGCCATATCTTTTTTTTTTTTTGTCAACAGATGACGTTACTTTCCACTCAGTAAGAGTACTAAGTGGCGGGGCTGGATTTCTAGATAGAAAGCAAACGTTTAACCACGCGGTCATTCCAACAGCAATAAATTTTATCATTTATCAATCGTATTTACTTCTTAGATTTAGATTATTCGTGATTTTACACTGCTAAATTTGGGATATGAAGTAGCGAAGGTTATTATAAATTTGTCAAATTATCCATGGCAAATTGGACGCGTGAAATGCTTCGGCTTTCTATTGTGGAAGACCCAGTTCGATTCTCAAGACTTCAATAGAATCAACCATGATCAGTGCCCAGGATTTACCTATAAGCCGACTAAGCTGCGTTATAGGGCCCCGCGATTCTAGGGGCCCCAAAACTATCAATCTGTTTTCAACTTTTATAAACTTTTAATAAGAAAAAAATGGGTTTTTATTAAAGTGCTAGATAGAAAGTAAAATTTTAAAGGGTTCTTATAAGTTATAAGGATCCTTTAAAATTAGACGTAGCTGATTTGAATTAGTAGAAAGTAAAATTTTAAAGGTTCCTTACAAATTATAAGGAGCCTTTAAAATTAAACGTAGATGATTTAAATTTTTTATTCATTATAAGTTATAAGTTATTTCAGAGATGATTATTTTTTTAGGGGCCCCAAAGCCTTGCTCGTTCTAGGGCCCCAAAAATGCAAATCCGGCTCTGCCCATGATAAATATTCCTTTGGAAATATTTAACATGGGGTTTAGACTCGATCCGTCCATCCTCATCTTCACAATCTTGCTGAAGGATTGTAGAGATGCAACTTATGGAAGAGCTTGTTTCGCTCCATCACTTAAATACTCTACTTGAGTGGAAAGTGGCGAAGTTAGCCGGATAGCTGTGTGGCCAATTTTGCCAATTGGTTACTAAAAAAAAGCCATATAGTAAGCTTCAATTTCCATTCAGTAGATCTGGGTCTGAATCAAGATCTTGTAAATTTTTATAATAGTTTTGAATCCAGTTTATTGATCGCGTCATCTACAGAACACTTGATCACACCATGAGTAGGGCTATCTCATAACAGGGCTGAAATGAGTTCATTTAGTAATCACTGTTGAGTTATCAGCAAATTATTGGAAAGGATGTTAGCCAGTCTGTGATGGATTCTATAAGTGGCTACCGCCAGATAAAGTATATCCTTCGTGAGATATGGCGGCTTAATATAACCTATCTAAAGACCATGATACACGGATTAGGTTATTATAACCTAATCTGTGCCATGATATAACTAACCTAACCTATTAAAAAAATATATATATATCTATACATATATTGTATTATGTTTCAAATATATTAAGTTTTATCTGAAATAATTCATTTAAACAGTTAATTTTAAGTGAATTAGAATCAATTAAGAATTTTTATCTAAAAAAAATAATTATTTTTAAGAAATGAGAACGATTTCCGTTAAGTAATTTAACTATTTCTGACGGCAGTTGGCAAATTACAATAGTACGTGATTTGTTTAGGTTTAATAGCGGAAATTATAAAGATGTATTTGTTTTAATGATTAAGGTGTCATTAAATTATATAAAAAGGCAAGATATGCATTATTATTATAATTATATTCCATGGCTATAGATTATATCAAGGAACTTGGGTTATATGATTAACTATCTGTTATTTAATATAATTTATTAAAATTTTCGTATAACTCGTGATCGTGAATTTTTTTATTTTGATGAAAATTATTAATCTAAATTTATAAAATTATTAACAAAGATAAGATGGTTGTGGCTCCGAATACGCCTTGTTCCAAAAACTTGTTTTTTCACTTCCTAACGTCAAAACAACAACTGAGATATTTTAAGTATTCCCTATGTGGCAAAAATCCATCAATTCCGCAAAAATTTTATATCATTTCGATAAATTGTTAATCAAATTTCGTGGACATTTTACTTAGTCTGCTGTTTTGCGCCGTCGTAGAAGAAAGCTGTCGGTATACGCATGCACACTGGTTATTTGTGTGTCAAGCAATCGTTTTCGTTTCGCTTCTCGAGTTCCGCGCACATCGCTACAGCTCGCGGTGGCGTCACGCGACACTTCCTTTTGATGTTTATTTCATGCTTTATAATACAGATTGTGTGTAACATTTTTATCTAAAACGGCTTACATTTCGAATTTAAATAATAAACAGCATCAATATGGATATCCTTATGTCCCTTTTATACTGTTAAACTCCTCTTTGGGATCTTAGAGGGCTCAATAGTTTATATGTTTATTAAAGTTCGTACAAGATATCGAAAATCACATTTAAAATTCTAACTTTGGTTTACTGCCGACGATGATAATACGTGATATATTATGTTCAATAATCAGGAATCCGTACGATAAAAAAAAAATAATTCAAAATAATTTTAATAAACGATGATGTACAACTCCAAAATAAATTTCACTGTATATCAAAGGTGGCACAAGAAAAAAATTAATTTATTTAAATTTATTCACTTTATTTTAAATTACTTGTAAATCGAGTGATTTAAAATTAATCATTAATAAAAAGCCCTAAATTGTATAATATTATTATTATTATTATATTAATAAATTAAATTTGTAAATTATAAGTAATTTACAAATAACTATTATAAATAATAAATACAAACACCGTGAAATTGAAAGATATTGAGTTGATTGACAGACAAAACGATTTTATTTGATTTTGAATGTATTTTTCAACCAATTTCTTATGCAATGACGTTTATTCTGGTTAACGATTAATAAAATGCATTTTTTTAAGAAATATGATACTTTTCAAAAAATTTTATTCATACTAATAGAAAATACAAAGAGCAAGTCCCGCCACAAGGAATAGCATAGGGTGACGGGACTGCTGGGTCTGGAAAAACAATAAAATATGTCGGTAACAAGTAATACTATTATTAATATTGACAAGAATACATAAAAATAGAAAGCCAGACCATATTTGAAAAGCAAACTTAAAAATTACAATATCGCTTCAATCAAAGTGTAGCAAAACTGATATTCAAACACGTAAGTAAAAGCAAAAAATTATGACATAACATATAAAATCGTACATTAATGGAACTTAAATTTTCTATAAACATTTCTGATAAGTAGTTTTTCTCGACAGATATACAAATGAAAATATGCAGATGGAAACACAATATAGACAACAATACACTACAGATGAATATCTAAACACTTAAATACTATGAAGTTAAATTTCATAATAAAATAAAAATAAACAAAATACAACGTTAATAAATGGTTTCTCTTTACGAGTACACACTTAGAGATATGGTAATAAGACAGATGAAAACCACAAGACAATAATATATCACAGGTGAATATTAAACTTATATGCTATTAAATAATTTACATTTCAGGTAATAATATAATCTAACATAACACACTTAGTAAGATATACAAGACAAGTGAATATAAACAAAATATAAAACAAATCACAGGTAAGTATTTATCTTATATACTAATAGAGTAATTTGCATTTCAGGTAATAATATATTTCCACATGACACACTTAGTAGGATATACAAAACAGGTGAGTATGAATAGAATATATAACATATCACAGGTGAATTATAATCTTATAGTCTATTAGTGTAATTTAAATTTCAGGTAGTAATATATTTGCACATGACACACTTAATAAAAATATACAAAATAGATAAGTATGAACAAAATACATAACATATCACAGGTGGATAGACATTAAACCTAAATGTTTCAAAAATAAATCTTAATAATTAAATTTCTTTTACAGGCACATATAGTGATATTCTCAGGTGAAGATACAGATGAAAATGAACATGCAACAACACATCATAGGTAAATGTTAATCGCTAGGATTCTGCTAACCCAATTTTCTTTTCAGATATTATTTCTTTACAGGTCATGAAAAGCGTACAGGTAACCTTTAAATCAATCTGAGGTAAATAAACACTTCTACAGAAAAAAGATTTGAAATAAACAATTTTAGAACTATTTTAAAACATTCCAAAACAAACTAAATAGAAACATAAATACAATCCGACCAAGACATCCACAAATAACACAAAGAAAGACGATCTTAAATAAAAACTAAAAAAATGTAAAAATAAAATACCAAATCAAAAAATGAACAGCAGTGAAATTGTTTTCAAGACAATTATAAAAAAAATTTCAAACATAAGACAATAAGAGTTTAACACAAAAAACCGATTAAATTCAAGATAAGACACCAATTTTAAACATTTAAAATTTCAATACACGTAGTATTTCCATTCCACACAACGCCTTTCGTGTTATGATATAATTTGTCAAATTGGGAGACAGTAAAGAACCTATGATCACTTAGTACCTTTCTCTTAAAATCTTCCAATATTCTTGTTTTCAAAAGTCCCGGAGTATCGAATAGAGTAAGAAATATGATACTGCAATGACATCTACAGTCTACCATATGAATAATTATTTATTAATTTTCTAGAAATTACATAACAATATTGCTGAGATATGGAACACATTTGATATTTTTTGTATTCATTTTATTTATCGATAAAATTTTTGGCATTATCTATTAGTTGGAGGGCCGCATTTAGTAGTTCCGAGGGCCACATGCGGCCCGCGGTTTGCCCACCCCTGGTCTACACCCACACCCATGGAGGGGGTCAGATGGTGAAGGATCGCTGGGAAAGTGCGGCCCTAGGTTATATTTCATTGATGCAATATGGCCTTTTCTCCCAAAAATTTGCCCACTACTGATTTAGAGCGTCCCGGATTAAAGTTCAAAAAACTTGATCAGTTTACATATATTAAAATTTTTTATAAAACACAATTATGTGAAATACCAACAAGTAACAACAAAACAAACTTAAAAGCTTCTGATAAATTCACCAATTAAATATCACATTTATAATACAGTACTGTATTCTATAAACAACTAAGGTCTGCTGCTTCTAATAATAAGAAATCGCAACAAGCACTTGAAGCAGGATAAACATTATTTTATTATTAGATATATATATAATAAACACTACATATACTAATAATACAATTGTTTTCCGGCGTCTTTGGCCTACTATAGCCCTCCTCAGCCGCTCAAGCAAGTGACTCAGTTGAGCATCAAGTGAGTCACTCACTTGAGATTACCGGCTGAGGAGGGCCATAGTAGGCCGAAAACGTTTCCGGAAAACAATTGTATTATTAGTATATGTAGTGTTTATTATATATATATCTAATAATAAAATAATGTTTATCCTGCTTCAAGTGCTTGTTGCGATTTCTTATTATTAGAAGCAGCAGACCTTAGTTGTTTATAGAATACAGTACTGTATTATAAATGTAGTGAATACTGTATTCCTTTGTAAAACGCGTCATTGTGGTATTCATATCCACATTAATCGTAGTACTGATTGCATATAAATTTTAGTAGTTTCGCCCAACTTTATAGGCCCAGAGATCTTTTTATCTTGATGCCGAAAATCAAAAACTCTTGATACTGAAATATCCATTATCTATTGTATACAGTATATCAATAATGTACAAACATAGGTTTGTACATTATTGATATTCGAGTGTAAGTATTAATTTTTACATTTATTATAAACAAAATACAACATTATATGGCTGTGGTTCCGAATACACCCCGCTCCAAAACCTTTTTTTTTTTTTTTTTTTTTCTTCCTAACGTCAAAACAACAACTGAGATATCTTAAGTATTCCCTATGCGGCAAAAATCCATCAATTCTGGAAAAATTTGATATCATTTCGATAAATTGTTAATCAAATTTCGTGGACATTTTACTTAGTCTGCTAGTATGCGCCGTCGTAGAAGAAAACTGTCGGTGTACGCATGCACACTGGTTAATTTCTGTTTGTCAAGCAATCGTTTTCGTTTCGTTTCTCTAGTTCCGCGCGCATCGCTACAGCTCGCGATGGCGTCACGCGACACTTCCTTTTGACGTTTATTTCATGCTTTATAATACAGATTGTGTGTAACATTTTTATTTAAAACGGCTTATATTTCGAATTTAAATAATAAACAGCATCAATATGGATATCCTTATGTCCCTTTTATACTGTTAAACTCCTCTTTGGGATCTTATATAATAAACTATTGAGCCCTCTGTTTATTGAAGTTCGTACAAGATATCGAAAATCACATTTAAAATTCTGGCTCTGGTTTATTGCCGATGATGATAATACGTGATATATTATGTTCAATAATCAGGAATCCGTACGATAAAAAAAAAATAATTTTAATAAACGATGATGTACAACTCGAAAATAAATTTCACTGTATATCGAAGGTGGCACAAGAAAAAAAATAATTTATTTAAATTTATTCACTTTATTTTAATTATTTGTAAATCAAGTGATTTAAAAATAATAAAAAGCCCTAAATTGTATATTATTATTATATTAATAAATTAAATTTGTAAATTATAAGTAATTTACAAATAATTATTGCATAAATAGAAACATAAAATGTAAATATTAGGAATACAATTATCCGAACTTAGTGTATAGCCCATTGGTTTTAACTTTTCAGAGTCACTGAACACCAAAATCAATAACGTTTATATAAGGTGACTCACTTGTCAGTATTCAAACTAAAACAAATGCATGCAGTTTTCTTAACATATCTTTTATTAGAAATTAGAGACTACGTATATTCATATATTTAATAATTTTTAGAAACCAGCAATCTCAATTAATTAGGAATACAATAGCCCATTGGTTTTTAACTTTTCAGAGCCACATAACACCAAAATCAATAACGTTTATATAAGGTGACTCACTTGTCAGTATTCAAACTAAAAAAAATGCATGCAGTTTTCTTAACATATATTTTATTAAAAATTAGAGACTACGTATATTCATATATTTAATAATTTTTAGAAACCAGCAATCTCAATTATACAAACACACATAAGCGCGCAATAACAAATTGTTACAAGGCATTTTTTTAGCAAAAAAACTGGTATCGATGCAAAATTGGTTCAGTGCATCTGCTGGTCATAAGAAGTTAGGACGCTAGGTATTTTTCCAGATTTTTTTAATTTTATAACCCATTTTAAGTTATTTAAAGGATTGTATTAAAACGATATTGCGCGACTACTGTTAATTAATTGCTATTTGCCATTAAATTTCATCTATCTTTTAATCCACTTGCGCAATAACAAATTGTTACAAGGCATTTTTTTAACAAAAAACTGGTATCGATGCAAAATTGGTTCAGTGCATCTGCTGGTCATAAGAAGTTAGGACGCTAGGTATTTTTCCAGATTTTTTTAATTTTATAACCCATTTTAAGTTATTTAAAGGGTTGTATTAAAACGATATTGTGCGACTACTGTCAATTAATTGCTATTTGCCATTAAATTTCATCTATCTTTTTTTTAATCCACTTCCCAGTCACTTTCTGACTTCTAAGTGGTTGAATCTTTCCAAGCTTTTTCCCATACCTTCCACATTCGTGAAAGGATCAGCCAAATTCTTCACACTTCAAAAACAGGAATCGTTCGGCTAAAATTCAAACATTGTTATTTAATAGGAAAAACTATCGAAAAAACTTCCATCTTCGTTATGATTGATATTATATCATCGGAAACATTTTTCTAGAATTAAGATTTAAACCTTTAATATACAAAATATAGCGATACAAGAACTATTCGTTATTATTTAACACTAAATGTCGATATTTTGGGAAAGCGGTAATGATGGTGACGATGACGACAAATTGACAATATAATTATTTTAAAATTTTTGTGTATCCTCCAATTTCATATATCCCTAGGGAAAACTATTTATATAAAGGATGAAACAAGATATTCTGATCAGGAATGCCGCGTGACCCCACCGCGAGTTGTAGCGATGCGCGCGGAACTCGAGAAGCGAAACACAAACGATTGCTTGACAAAAAAAAATTAACCAGTGTGCATGCGTACAGCGACAGCTTTCTTCTACGACGGCGCATAACAGCACACTAGGTAAAATGTCCACGATTTCGTTCGAAATTAGATTAACAATTTATCGAGATGCTATCAAATTTTTGCGGAATTGATGGATTTTGCCACATAGGGAATACTTAAATAAGATATCTCAGTTAGTTGTTTTGACGTTAAGAAGTGAAAAAAACCAGTTTTTGGAGCGGGGCGTATTCGGAACCACAGCCAAGATATATTAAATCGAAGGTATAGAATTTATAGACTAATATTTGACGCTGATAATTTAATGTCAATATTTACTGGCATACGTTCTTTTATAAGACCATTTCTGTAGTATTTTTATATATTGAACTGTTCTGAATAGGCCTCGTATACAGATGTTAAAAAAATCTCATAATTTGAATTTTGTTAACTTTTGTCAGTTTCTACAAATTAGTATTTATAGAATACAAAATATTTGCGAAAAATGCAGTTCCTTAGTAATTGATTTTAAGTACGTATATTGGGATCAAGACCCTTGGCTGGAATAAATATCTTGCTTTATAAAAGATGGCAGGCAGCCTTCTCTTTCATTTGTATGTTTCACTTCTCTTCAATATCTTTTAAACACATCTTTATCATTTGCTGCTTTGCTTCTATTTCTTGCGTTTCTTTGATTTCTATTTAGATTATGGTCCTTAATCTTCTTCTACTTCTACGAGATATGAACTGAAAAGGATTGATTAAGAGATGAGACACTCCCACTGATAAAAGATAAAGAAGAAACAAACACAAACACTGATACATACTCCAAAACTAACAGCAAGCTCTTTTTCTGACTTAACCAAATACCACTCAACTCCTGTTCAATGACCTTAAATAGTTTTATTGACACTTGTGACAATATAGGGTTTATGAACTAATAATAATACCTTTTGTAATAATTCAGCCATTAACCAATGATATTTTTACACTGAATATGACTCTTATGTAAAAAATTAAACTAAAATAAAGAGTATAATCAATTACAGTCTGAATCAATAAGATACAGAAATTTAAAAATTATGGATTACAGTAGTTTTAATGATTAAAATTAATAGCTATTTATAATCAGCCAATGAATTATGGAAAAATGATCACTATTAACATAGATATCCATTTTAGATTTTTACTTAATGTAACTGATAGTGCCATGTAACTTTTTCAATTTTTGCATATAATTATTTGAATATGCTTAAGAACTGTTGTTTTGTGAGTTTTATTTTTTTCCATAATATTTTTGTTAATTTATTTTAACAGTTATCTCATTTTTATAAATTTTATTGATAGAATATCTTGGAGTTATAATTTTTTTATATGCTTTGTGTTTCTTTTAAGCTGTTGAAACTTCCAATTATCAATTTAAAAAATGTTACTTCATATAATTTATGATAAATAATTAATAAGTTATTCTTCATATATTGCTTTTATTTATTATATACAATTGATATGGTCTATAACTGATATTTTTTTGTTAAATTTTTTGTATAAAAGTTTATTAAATGAAAAATTTTTATTTTTAGGTGAAAATTTAAAGAACACTGCTTTGAATATGAAAGTAATTTTTTGAATTTTCTTAAATCATGGATTTAAATATCATTGTTAAACAAAATTCTAATAATGTTGATGATGATAAAAACACATTAAGAGAAATAATTAATGCAGCAGTGACATGGGGTTATTCTACTATTGCTTTAAATACGATAATAGATTTTAAAACTATCAAAAAAGCAACTGAAATTCCCAAACCATCTCATCTTATTGAAGTAAAAAAAGATGACAGTCCAATTAAAGTATTATCAAGATTGACTGCACTTGTGTCAACTGAAATTCATTGTCACTATTTAATGCAGTCTGATACTTACAAAATATATGATATCTTATCAATTCAGCCTGAAAATGAAAAAATGTTTAAATATATTCTTAATAATATGAATATTGATATAATATCATTAAATTTAGAAAATTTGCCATTTTTGATTAAAAGAAATCATGTTAAGCAAGCTATAAATAAAGGAATGTGTTTTGAAATTGAATATTCACAGTTATTAAGAAATCGATTATGTAGAATATGGACTATTACAAAAGGTAGAAATTTAATTTCCAATAACTGCAAGAAGAATATTATTATTAGTAGTGGTGCTCAAAATTATATGGATATAAGGCAGCCTGAAGAGGTTGCTCATCTAGGTTTACTTTTTGGTTTGAATTTAAATGAAGGAAGAGATGCTGTATTTAAAAATGCCCAAATGATAATTGATCATGCATACATAAGGAGAAAACCTGGAAGAGATATTGTTTCAGTAGAGGATGCAGATCAAATTGACGAATCTGAGAAATGGTTGATAGAAGCTTGCAATTTTCCAAAACGTATAAAGTTATAACTATTTAAAATTTATTAAATTTATATGTTTTGGAAAGCTGCAAGCTAACTATTTAAAATTATATAGCTATTTAAAATTTATTAAATTTAAAATCTATAAAAACTATTAAATATAACTATTAAATATAAAATCTATCTATACATAAATGTTAGGAAACTGTACTAAATGCCTTATAATAGTATTTGCCATAAAAATCTCTTGTTTTAAATATTCAAAATTTTGATTTTTCCTATTAGTTTAAGTATATTTGAAATAAATAATTTGATAGAAATACATAGATACTTTGGGTAATACATGCATCATCATTGATCAAATTACCATATAGTATTGTATATATATATATGCTATATTTGCAATTGCTTGTAATTTGTTATTTATAAAAATAAAATGTTTTCAATTGAGCATTTTATTCTTGTTTAATATATTTAATAAACAGATTTAAAATCTATATTTGTAATTTGTTCTTTTAATTAGCAAACAACCTCTTTTTCAGTATTTAAAAGTAATATAAATTGTTTTTATAAATAAATAAACTAAACAATGCCTTTTTTTGTTGCCTTCTTATAAAATTAAAATTTTTAACAAATACTGTACACATTATATTCACTCGTGAAAATTATGGATAAATCCCATAATAATATGAGAATATATAAAGAGTAGAATACTAATTATATATAATAATTAAGAATTTTAACTTTTGTAGAATTTAAAAGTACTTAGTTTATTTTTTATGCAGTAAGCAGTTTTTCTTGACCATGGTCAATTGAATCATACAACATTTTTCTAGTTCTAGTGAAATGTTACAAGTTTAAAATTAAACCATTTTCTTCCTGAACAATTAGATGAATTAAATTTTTTTAGAAATTAATCTGATTTTTATAAATAATTAATAGATCCAAAAAACTAAATTTTTAAATATATTGTTTTTTCATTTTAATACAAAAATTGATTAAACAATCATATTTGAACTGTATAAACTGCTAAAGCATTGTAGTTTTAACATGAAATGTATAGAGGGAAAAATTAAATTTTGTTAAATTAGAAAAAGGTGGCGTGAATTTGTTACTGTTTGATTCGATATTAATGCATGTTATCAGGGCCGAATGAAGACGGTAAGCAAAGAATGAGAGTGCGGATACAAGGGGTGCCCAGAGCCGGGCTTGCCATAGGTGCAAGGCGTGCATCGTACACGGGCGGCCAAACTGAATGTCAAAAACATAAAACAAGATATAAAACAAAATTAAAAACGAAATGTATTTCTTTTAATATGTAAAATTTAAAAATTCTATTCATTTGAAAAAGTTAAATTAAAAAACCATTGTAGTTTTAACATGAAATGTATAGAGGGAAAAATTAAGTTTTGTTAAATTAGAAAAAGGCGTGAATTTGTTAGTTTGATTCGATATTAATGCATGTTATCAGGGCCGAAGGAAGACGGTAAGCAAAGAATGAGAGTGCGGATACAAGGGGTGCCCAGA